>JAECUM010004565.1:0-106656 GCA_016617855.1 Megalonaias nervosa
ATGCAGGGTAGGATATAGGCCATCTCGACTCATCACGGTATGGCATGCAGGGTAGGATATCGGCCATCTCGACTCATCACGGTATGGCATGCAGGGTAGGATATAGGCCATCTCGACTCATCACGGTATGGCATGCAGGGTAGGATATAGGCCATCTCGACTCATCACGGTATGGCATGCAGGGTAGGACATGGGCCATCTCGACTCATCACGGTATGGCATGCAGGGTAGGACATGGGCCATCTCGACTCATCATGGTACGGCATGCAGGGTAGGACATGGGCCATCTCGACTCATCACGGTACGGCATGCAGGGTAGGACATGGGCCATCTCGACTCATCACGGTACGGCATGCAGGGTAGGACATGGGCCATCTCGACTCATCACGGTACGGCATGCAGGGTAGGACATGGGCCATCTCGACTCATCACGGTATGGCATGCAGGGTAGGACATAGGCCATCTCGACTCATCACGGTATGGCATGCAGGGTAGAATATAGGCCATCTCGACTCATCACGGTATGGCATGCAGGGTAGGATGGCCATCTCGACTCATCACGGTATGGCATGCAGGGTAGGATATAGGCCATCTCAACTCATCACGGTATGGCATGCAGGGTAGGATATGGGCCATCTCGACTCATCACGGTATGGCATGCAGGGTAGGATATAGGCCATCTCGACTCATCACGGTATGGCATGCAGGGTAGGATATAGGCCATTTAGACTCATCACGGTATGGCATGCAGGGTAGGATATAGGCCATCTCGACTCATCACGGTATGGCGTGCAGGACAACTGTCTTCTGACATGTGCCAATATCTATGGTTATATCTTTATTATAATTCAGTTTAACAAGAATTATCTCATCAAAGCAAACATGCACGTATGAAATATGGCTTTTACCTGTTCATAATATGTATTTATAAAAATATGGACTCTGCATGTTTTGCAAAAATGATCTGTTGAGAGAGATAGTTTTGACAGTATCTATTTGGATTATAAATGTTTATTGTGAAATTTGTGCAGAGAAAGAAAATTCTTCCAAGTTAAATACAGACCCTAATTGGGTCATTTTAACTTCATAGTATCTCAAACTCAAACAATAGTGTGTGTGATTTGGATTTTTAATTTAGCTTTAAAAATTTTAAGTCATATTGCTACGATGTCTGCAGTGTGGCAGTTTATAGTAATGTGTAACACTGGGGCATCATGCCGCAGACATGTCCCACTCTGTCACATTATTCTGACACCAGGCCGACCAGTCCTAACACTAACCTCTTAATGCTGAGACGGAAATTCTAACCACTAGGCCACTGGAGCAGCCCAAACTCAATGAGTGTGAAGATTAAATTGTACCTTACAGATTCATGTGCAATACAACTGCACCTCATTAGTCCCACCTCTGCATACCTAAATGGACTGAAACTGTGTACCTGAATTGATGAGCAACTTTCTACAAAGATAGTACTTAACAGTTTTCAGCTATGGCAAGGGCAAAAGATACAAGTTCTCACCTTTAAAGAAACCCACTATGAAAATACAGCCATGTAATCATCAACATGTACACATTTCCAAACTTCTCAGAGAATGAAGAAAATGATTCAGTAAAACGACTGGTACAACAAAGCTGATCCTTTTATAATAACCCACTTTAGAGTCATAACCCATGCAACCCTCGCCCCCTGCAACATGTGAAAATCTCTAGAACTTGTTGTTTCAACCATATTAAGAACATACACTGAAGAAAATTGGAGCTACTTTGTATTCTAAGGTTGTGACTCATGCATCCCAAATATTAATTTAATGAATAGGTATAAGGGGCCAAGAATGGATGACTGGACCAATTTTCAACAAAATCATACTAAAAAGAAAATTTTTATAAACACATAAACACAGAGGAGAAAACGGGCAGCTACTTGATAAAAATGTAAACCAAACTTTAATCTAGCTAGCACTGACAAATGTCTGCAAGAGAATTGTCAGCTTGTCCATACAAAATAAAAATCATGCATTCTTGACACCACTCTAAACAACAAGGGAGAAATATGAAGATAAAATATGGACATTTCTTCAGAAAAAAAAATGCACCCCATGGTCATTCCTACTGCTCAGTGCAACTCCAAGAAAATTCTGAAGTCTGTCAAATCCTAGCTAACTATGGATCCACCTAAAGTACTATTTGGGAGTGCATTTCAGTCAAGTACCCATGAAAAAAGTCTTGAACAAAAATTGGAAACATGATAATAAAGACCATCAAGATGACTCAGGGGATGCATAAAAGAATATCAAAATATTGTATTAAGTGTACAGGAATATCAAAATATTGTATTAAGTGTACAGGAATATCAAAATATTGTATTAAGTGTACAGGAATATCAAAATATTGTATTAAGTGTACAGGAATATGAAAAAAAATATTGTATTAAGTGTACAGGAATATCAAAATATTGTATTAAGTGTACAGGAATATCAAAATATTGTATTAAGTGTACAGGAATATCAAAATATTGTATTAAGTGTACAGGAAAAATTGGTTTCCTAAGTTGATATACCTCAAATATTGACCTCAAACAGTGATATAATTAAATATCATGTTTGAACATTTTGTGACCTTTGACCCTGGTGACTTTGAGATTACTTTCCAATGGTGACACTAATATGAATCATACACATCAGGGATAAAAGTCAAGGTTATAAAGGTCAAAATTATAAAGGTCAGAGTTTTAAATTCCTCCCTGTTACACATTATTACTTACACTGCTAAGATAAAAAAGTGTAGTGAGTACGCTGAATATTACATTTTTTTTTTTATATAGCCATGCAAAGGAAATGGGGAGGGGGAGGAGAGGCAAGTTAGATGCAGTTTAGATATTTCAATCACATTTTTCTACTAGGAAAGTTTTAATTCAGAGATAAGAAATATATCACCCAATTGCAAGTAGAAAATTCAAATCTGAAGAAATAATTTGGACAATAGGTAAATGCTCATTAAGGTAGCACTAACCAGTTTTGGGTAATGGTTGTGGTAAAGATGTAATCTTTTGACTTAGAAGCCACCTGCTATGAAAAACCAAGCTCAAAAACCAACATGTATACATTTGCAAACTCATCAGAGAATAGAGAAAATGAATCAGGAGAAAAAGATTAGCATAACAAAGATAATGCTTATAAGATTATTTAGGGATATAAAAAAAACATTACCCATCCAAGACAGCTCAAATTTAATACTGGGTAATCTTTTATACCAATATGAAACTTACTGAAAAATATTAATAAAACATGATCATTTTAAAAAAAATTTATATATATATATGACTTGCGAATGTCCTTTGTCAACACACCAACATACTGTAGCAACTTTTTCAGCTATGCTCATTGATTTAGTTTTATGCTTTGTAACTGATCTATGAAAACAAAAATGGGCACATGCTGTAGATCATGTGACAGTTGCTACTGCTGGCTAACTTTAGCTACAGTATAGCAATTTTAAATAATTAAAGAAGTAATTGTTGTTTTGTACTATACTGGCTTGTGGGGTAGGAATTAAACAAAAATCCAATTTAGAAACCTTATTTAACTATTTAGTCATAAAATTAAAGCATGGGAATAACAAGAATGCGAACCATAATGATGTAAAATCAGATAAACATTAAATCTAGATAAGTTTTAGGTCTGGGATGTCCAAATGATGGAAAGTTCAGAGACACGAAAAAATATTGTGAAAAAAAAAATTGTTTGATTATCTTTTATTTGTTGACCTCAAACAGGTTAAACATCTGAAATAGATTATATGTGTGCACAACACCTTTCCATTACCAGGACTGATGGTGCATGACCAGTACAATGTGCAATTAGGACTATACATATGCATATATATATATATATATATATATATATATATATATATATATATATATAGGGCTGTTCCATTAAAACATACATGGGACCAGGGGAAGGCAGTTTTGAAATTGGGTAGCCACCCATAGATGTGATTTAGGCCTTTCAGGACCCACTGATAGAATCGATTTAACAACAAAATCACCCACCGATAGAAGTTTTTTGTTGGGGCGGTGGGATATATTAGGAAAATATTTGACTCATAGAAAGCAAAGTCTAAATATTATTTTATTCAAGATATAGCATAAAAAATGCAATTATGTCAGGGTTTGACACTAACTTTTTAAAATAGGAAACCTGCAGGACTTCCTGCTTTTGAAAAATGGTGGTCCTTCTGACTGATATAAGGTCCTTTTTGTTTATGGATCTACTTAGTGAAAAACAATGTATAATTTATACAATAAAATAAAACATGCATACAAGGTTGTTATTTTATCAGTTTACATTAAATTCATCAATTTATATGCTTTGTTTTGTAATGCTGACAAATCTTGAGCATGGAATTTATTATCATCATCATAATCATCATTGTCATAAGCAGCATCAACATCACTGTCAGACACACCATCAGTTCCCATTGCAACATTTTTTTTCATCCATTCATTCCCATATCTCTCTGACATAAGGCCCATTATAGCAAGACTGATGGTTTCACTGTCTACAATGGGTACATTTTTTATACCAAAAAAATAAATTTAAACCTAAGAAGAAATACTAAATTATTGAATTAACAGAATTAAATAAACTAGAACGGGTCTAATTTTAAATTGGTTTAAGAGCTTACATTATTATAAACGGAATGGATCTTAATTTAAACTTGTGTTTAATAGTTTAAATTCAAAAGTATAAAATGAAACTTTATAACATTTACCTTTCACTTGAAAGAACATATACAATTTCTGCCTCTTTGTTAAACGTGTCAGTGGAGCAATCACTAATAATTGAGAAAAAAAATGACTGGAGGAAATGATATGGTCCTGTTCTGACCCTACGATTATGGGCAATAGCCCTGATAAATTTCTGACAATATTTGTCCATCAGGTAGGTACTGCCTATTTCCAAACCTTGTCCAACTCACATAATTTCACACAGTATATGAGCGTCCATGTTTCTCGAAAAAATGAGCATTTCTAACAATGACAGGTAGTTTTTTAAAGGCTGCTTTATTCAGCAACATAACAGAGTCCTCACTTTCAGAACAGCCAGGGGTTGCAGTTTCAGCTCATGGGTTCTGACTGTACCAATTATAAAGTTGCTGCAGCCAACTACAAATGTTCCCCATAATATTATACGCAAAACAAACTGAAAATGTCATCTTATCCTTCTTCTTGCTGTGGGTTAGGCACGGAACTTCCTGCTTCCACTTACCTTGTAATTTTCTTTCTTGTTTGGTTTTATCGTACACACGAATTAAAGTTTCTTGTCGGGGAGGGGGAGGGGCATCAATTAACACCATAAAAAAATCTCCACATTTTTCAAACACGCAAAACCACAAAAAGTCAGTATCCTAAATGCTAGATGCTCTTATATGATTAACAAAGTAAGTACCCAAATGACAATTTATGGCAGGCACCCAAGCGACAATGATAATTTGGATTAAATGGCGTAGGCATGATCTTTGTTTTAACTTCAATTCACTTTTGATTTTTGTCACGTTTGACATGTTTATAATTTAAAGAAAGATTTATGCGATCCTATAACATAGGATAGATATATTTTTAATATCCACAGTCTAAAATTGCAGGCACCACAGACCACCAAGCTTTAGGAAAGTGGTGGTCCTTCTGAATATCAGGTGGCCTCAGGCCAGCGGACCTGCGTTAGGCTTTGTTAAGTATATACATTTCTGGCTGAGAGTCAAAAACTGGCACATTTGAGTGATGACTGGTGCTTATAAAAGTTGTTAGGGCTATGTAAAGAGTACTTAACATGCCTAGGTGTATATTGCAAAACCATGACATGCATACAGGACTGCTACAATGTCTACATTCTACTTTACTCTTGTCTTTTTCCATAACATTTAGCACATCTGAAATGCTGTTAGCATGGACAGTCACTCCTCTGCCTTAAATGCTGTTCTACAACCACTCTACTCCTGTTTGTAGATGTAAAATGTGATAGACAAGGTCACCATATACTGATCTATTCTACAAAATTATACATGGTTCTGTATGCCTTATTATTTATAGCTGGGAAGTGGTCTAAACAATACTTCAAAACAGCATTCAATTTAACATCTTTATTTCAAAGTATATTACCAAAATGATTTCTTAGATCATTGTTAAAATGTTGTGTTCCAATCATTAACAGGATAAAGACAATAAATTGTCCAAATTTCACTTAAGAAATTCAAGTTTGTCAAGAATATGAATGACCACTTGCAATTTGAGACCCAGTAAAGTTAACCAACAAACTTTGAACAAAAGATGTTGTTCATGACAACTCCATCTGAAACAAAGCTAACACAAGCAGTGTTGACCCTAACCCTTGTATCTAAATCCACATTTGCCATCTTACAGATCACAAATACAAGTACATGTACCTAGATCATAGCAATAGGCTCATGACAGCAAAGGTGATTTCGAATACTGAATGTTCTGGATAAATGACATGTTGGTACTTCAGTTACATGTTTGACATTAATATGTACAACATTGACAAATGCTAAATCTGAAATTTCATAAGCATCAATAAATGGCATCTATAAATGGCATAATTTCATCTCTAAACATGTACTCGGGTAATTTAAACTACTGAAACAAAGATAACAGAAATAACAATAGAACCAGGAAACCTTTTTTCTTTCAACATTTTTTTATCTTGACAATTTTATGGGATTCATCATTTCTAAATTGAAAGTAAGATCTTTCTAAAACTGGCAAATTTTTCAGGAAATCCCCTTCATACATCTTAATGCCTTGGGCTCACAGAGGTAGATTCCTACATAATAAGAAAAGAACTGATCAGCACTATTAAAAATTTGAACTATGTGAGATAACCCCTATGACACACATACTTAAATCCTGAACATAATCAGTCAGTGCTCTGTACTGGTTACTAGTGTTGTAACTATTTTTCATGTTGTGATACCAAAATGTGACCCCACATTTCAGCAGAAGTGAACAAGATATTGAAATATATGACAAATAACACACTCTTCATTGTTATTTATCTACATGTGACATAACATGTCAATGTACAAGCTGAATGGCTTTTAAAACTACCTGCTGTTGAAGGAAACTGTCAACACCTCTGTATTATAAACATGAACCCCCTCACCAATTGGATTGGTAGTGCGATCAAGTAATACCATACAGTCTTTTGTTGAAATACATACACATAACAATTTTATTGTAAAATTTTAAACAGGAAATCCTTCAAAAGAAAATTTGTGATATTTTGTACAATTTAGTAACGTTACCTAAATAAATCAACTACTGTCTGATTTTGTACCTGTTGGCTACTTTCTGGATTACTCCATTCTGCATCAAGTACTGAACTCTATTTGGTGGCCTTTTTTCTAAGAGCAGCACTTGCATCATTGATGGCAGTTTCTTCCTTGGTAACCTTAAGTTCATCTTTTGTATCTTATTTATCAACATGAATAGAAGTTGGTTTGTAGTAAAGTCACAAATTGATCCACCACATTGTTGCTTGATATAACAATACTGACACTTTCAAGTATTTCTGTCTGGAAAAAAAGCAACAATAAAATGTCATCTAGGCTATGATAGAAGCAGCAGCTATATTTTGAAACTTTAAAAAAAGTCTTTCAAAGGGAAGCACACTCTACTGACCAATAAAAAATGTCTAGGAATCTAAGATAAAACCATTTCTTCTATTTCACTGTTGAGTGCTGAAACTACTTGGTTATTTAGTGATTTAGCACCAGGGCATAGTAATAAAGTGCCTTGCCCATGTTGGCATTGATTGGGTGGGTGGGTGGGTGGGTGGGGTAAAGTACTTTTAAGCTTGTGTGTGTGTGTGTGTGTGCGTGTGCGTGTGTACCAGAGATATAACAGCTTGGTGTGAGGACATGTCCAGTGTATAAATAAATACTGCAAGTATTACCCATTATCAAACTTCTATGGTCAAAAATGATGCAAAATTCCTATTCAGTTTCTGACAGTAACATTTTATACTATCTAAAATAAAATAAACTGTATAATAATTTTGTAAAAAACAATAATAAAAATTTCACGCAGACATTCCATTCCTAACATTAATATAAAAAAACATAGGACTAAAACTATTTTGTCTCATCATCACTGCTGGCCTAATAAGAGTTATTATTCCAGGTGAGGGTATGGGGCTGTCCATTTAGTACATTTGAAAAATACCATTTTCTACCCCCTCCCCCAGTTGCAGGGTGGACTTTTTCTAACCCCTCCTCAGTGTTAATGTATATATTTGCTTAGTACCCCCCTTCAAACACTGTCAATTTGTCTGCATTTCAAATAAAAAGGGAGTTTCTTTAGTAACATGGTCTCCATATTTGCATGATCAAGTCCCTGTTTTCAAGCAACAGATTGGATCATTCACTGTGTTTGATAATCTCACTAATTCCACACATTTTGGAGTTACATTTTTATTTGTCCATTATTTCTAAAAATATTAAAACTGTACATTGCAAATTGTGGATGGAGATCACACAGTTCTGACTGCCATGCATCATCCATCCTGGAAACCAGAAAAGGGCACATGGGCTAATCTAGCTGCTTACAATTAACTTATCAGTTATATATGTACTATTAAAAAAAAATACCAGTGAAGACACTTATCTCCCTTTTCACACAACTTGTATGGCCATAATCAGACCCACTTAATATGCAACTGCAGTACACAGAATGATTGACTGCCCTCTCATTGGCCAATTGAAAATGGGTAAGGGGCTACAAACAAATTGGAAAGTGTGCAAATACTATCAGTTGTTTCTTGTTGGCTATGGCAAATAAGTTTTATTGTAACTTTAATAAAGTTTTTGTTATTAGGTGTGTATGTACTGCTTGGTCTTATCCCTACCCACACATATTCAAACTTAACCCCTCCCCCCAATGTGTACATAACAAAATGTACAGTACTCAACAAAACAAAGTTTAATCCAAAGCCAACATGAGATTCACATTGAAACTAACACACATGAACTATAAAATTACCACTAGTGCAATCATTATAAAAATTATTCAAGTGAATAAAAATTTGGCATGGAGTGTAAAGCAGCAACTATGTTATGTGCTATGTATATTTTGGCGATGATATACATAGCAAAAAATGATGTACTGTCCAAATGTTTATCAACCTGACATGCACATAGCAAAATCTAAACATAAAGTCAACAATGTTTAATTCAACTTGCAACTGTGGTATCATTGTGCTTACATTTTTTGGAGACAATGAGATGACTGGATACTAAGCAGAAAGTTGTAATAATCATCTACTTGTATACAAACCCCAACTGACCACATTGTTAATAAATACTTGCATGGTTATGACCACAACCAATGAAAATAAGAACTGTTACCTATTAAAAATCTGAAATCAATGAAAAACTCCTAACACATTTTGACTTAGATTACCAATAGTTACATTTTAATTAGGTATGGACAGTATCATTTATATGCAGAAATAACTGGAAGATTGGGTAAATAATGATCTATTACTAACCAACTCATTGGTTTCAAGATAATTTTCTCATTTTTGTTCTGTAACTTTAACTTCCTTTCCATATATTGCCATTTATTACAATAGTTCCAAGTTTTCTTTTAAACTGTCACAGTAATTAAACAAAATGCAACTGAATCCATGAAACTAGTTCATTGAAATTGTCACATAAGATACTTCATACAAACATACAACAGTAATGCCAATGGTATTATCCTCTGCACTTCTTCCATTACAACTTTAAAGTGCCATCAATCAGATTTTTCCTCTGATAACTGTTAAATAGTCAAATTTCGTCAAGCTGTATTCCAAAACATCGGAATTATGTATTGGAACTGGACTTGGATTGAGTGCATGTTGGAGTTAAAATATCCAATGAAGACTCCATTACACACAAGCGTTCGTTTCTACCCCTTCAATCAATTAACTAACGCGAAATCTGCCCCACATCGATTATGTGTGTGTGTCGGTCATCTTGAGTTAATTGGATGAAGACAAGTACATGTTACAATGCCAATGGCTTTTGATCGACAGAAACGAGTCTATGACAACAAGTTCATAATGATTGACTAAACGGAATTTCACTAGTCTCTTAACACTTTTTGATTAGCTTACTGAAAAAAATAACAGAACTTACCTCTAAGGCTGTCAATTATTTCTCAAGGCTTTGCTTTCTCAACCAAATACCGACTTTTTCCCCTGTCGAAAACATGTTTCACCGCCATAACTGTCACAATACGGCTACATTCGGTTCTTTTCGCAGAGCGCATCGGATCCAATTGATGCAAACTAAGTCTCACGAGACTAAAATTAATGTCGCAGAATTTACACTTTAATTTTATAAGGAGATTTATTTAAAAAATCTGCTAGTTTTCCTATGATTGAGAAAATAAAGACAGATTTTCACTTTGTTTGTGATTAGTAAAACTACAAAAATGCAGATCACGTGGTAGGCTTTCCCGACCTATTTATAGCTGACCAATGACAATGTTTTATAGTCTGTTGTCTGTTCGAAGGAAATAGGCATTCTCTTGACGGGAACAAATACGGCATGCATAACATAAAATACGAATTTAATAACTGGGTATCTAAAGTGGAAGTTTTTTTTTATTATGTTTAGGTCGCACTTTTAGACAGACCTACAGAACCAGTTATACCAACCACCAACAGAAGCAATTTTATTGAATAAACAACCTGGGACAGAAGCAATTTTGAATCAAGACCACCCTGGGATAGATGTTTTTAAAAGTGCCATCCCCAGGTCCCATGTATGTTTTAATGGAACAGCCCATATATATATATATATATATATATATATATATATATATATATATATATATATATATATATATATAAGTCGTTAAATAATTTTGATTACAGCAATCTTGCGGGCAAGTAAAAAATTTACAACAGGTTTACAAAGATGGTTGCCAAGGGACAAACAAGGATTTTCAAATATTTACTACCCCTGTCAGTACTGCTGAATCACAAAAACCTCATTTGCTGCTGTGTGAAAATCTAGATAACTTTCTATCCTAAAGAAAACTGGTGATATTTCATATAGAAGACAGTAAGAATTTCGTACCAGATATTGCTTTAATTAGGAGAGAAGTGAACCATGAACAGACCAATTTCCCACAAAATCTCTCATTATGAAAGTTATGGTAATCACATGTAAGCCAGAAGAAAATGGGCAGTTCCTCATGCACAGTGTAGGCCAAAGCTATATCTTTGACCAGCAAGAATAGATGTCCAAGAATCATCCACATGCATACAACACAAAATCATGCATTCTCTACACAGCTGCAAACAACAAAGGAGAAACAATGAGATAAGGTGTGGGTGTCTCTGCAAAAAAAATTTTACCATTTAAAAAGAGCTAATGTTGAAGTGGAAAGGGAAACAAGTTGAAGTTACATGAAAAATATGGACCAAGTTATAACTTGGGAATGGAAATAAAAGGGAGGTAACTGGCAGCCTTACAGATAATGACTGCCACAAACTTTTCATCTAAAGTTAATGTTGTGTCTGATAAATAAAAAAAAAATGCACATAAAAATGTGCATAATGTGACATAATTCATCTTTAATTAGACCAAAACCAAACAAAATTTCATGCAAATTTAGCTCAATCTCATACCAGCAATAAACACATGATAAAAGATTGATTTGGTTAATCACATGAAATAGTAAGGCTGTTCCAGTAAAACATACTTGAGACCCAGGGAAAGCACTTTTAACGTGGAGTAGTCACCATAGATGCAATTTAAAATTTTGTGTTGTTTTTATATAAACTCTGCAGTCTGAGTACCCTGGCATATGTTTTTTAAAAAGTACCTGCCCTGGGTACCATGTATGTTTCAATGGAACAGCCCTAAGAAGGATGTGGTGAATATAGGACTGCAAAAGTGCAATATTATTTATCCATATCTGAAATCCCAGAGAATACTCGGAAATGTAGTTGTAAGAACGATTAAATATATAACTTACGCTGAGACTAAACTATCAGTCTATTTTTGAACACTGAATAAAGGATTGCATCCCGCTGATTGAACATTAATTCTCAAACAAGAGATGGAAGCCATCACAAATATCTGCATTATTTTCTTTTCGCACCTATAGGGAACATTGCCGTGACATCATAGGGCATGATCACGTGGGGGGTTCCCTAGTCTGGTTGGCAGAAAGACCATAGGCTTACTCCACATTCGATTGAAAACGCTTGTTTACCAGAATATATACGTACATATATGTGTGTGTGTGTGTGTGTGTGTGTGTGTGTGTGTGTGTGTGTGTGTGTGTGTGTGTGTGTGTGTGTGTGTGTGTGTGTGTGTGTGTGTATTTATCACTGTTTAACAGTGAAATTTATTGCAGTAATCATTGATGAGGATAGGTCTTTATACAAAGACATGCAATTAAAGCACTTCAAAACCAATACACCCACCCACATTAAAAAAAAAGTTTCCACAATGGAACCATGATAAGTTGTATCGTTTTGTCGTTGATAATGAGTAAAACAACATTAAACAATTCTCTCTCCAGCTGTTTATGCACATAATCTTTTATCAACAAAGGAAATGTCAAGTTCAATGATAAAACCTGACAACAATGTGCATCACGTTCTCCTTATTCTGCATCATGGGTTTATGATGATGATGATGATGATGATGATGATGATGATGACGAGAAACGGATAATTGTCCATAGCTATTACATGCTAAGGAAACGAGGTTAGCCAAGTTTCTGTTTGATGAAAATTTATGTGAGTGGCATATCATTGATACAGCATTCATACTGTACAAATATTTCATTTATATCACATACTAATACACATATTTGCCCTTTGAACGGAAAGCAGAAAGGATTGCGATGAAATTGTGTATCCTGTTAAATTCATTTAGAAAACGGGGATAATTTATACTCACTAATGATTAATGAGTGGAAATGCATCATTAATCTATAGGCCTAGAATTAACAGCACCCAGTTCCAATGTTTATATATGTGTATTACTGCACATGGACAGATCACAATTTGATATGCCTGTAGTATACCAATGGTATAACAAACTGCTTGATACCAAAACTGTAAAAGCCATGTTATTTTTAATATATGTATGTATGTATGTATGTAAGGAAAGTGACAGTCTTAATGACCTAAATTATATACCCAACATCACTATCGGGTATACAATTAGCACTGCCTATTCAATGGCTTAAGCTGATATATAGATCATCTTCCTTCGTCGCCATGGTGGTTCTGCCAACCAGAGCTCTGCAAACGCTTAGTTGTGACATCATACAGGGAATCTCCGATGTTCCCTATATACACACAGCAAACCTTCAACACCAACAACCCCCTGGCTGCATTTAAAATTTACAACCTGTGCTATCATTTATTCATCTGCTGCAAACAGTGTAATAAAACCAATTTCTCAGTCATTATAGAAGGAATTAAACTAGAAGGAAGAGTTCATACTACTTAATACAATTTGACTTTTGACCCAAACCCCTTCGTCCCTTGAGACTACATCCAGGATCCAAAACTTTTGTTGTCATCTATTCATCTTCCAAAAATCAGAACTACAATACCAAAGCATTCTGAGCGCACTTCCCTCAATGTAGATAGAGTTAATGTTACAAGGAACGCAGTGACAAAGATATGGATGAATGGATGTTTACACAGATGCCTTGACCAATGGACATGAACTATCACAATATATCCATAAAATTATGGACAAAATAATTAACGCCAAGTCTTTCTCAAAACCTTAAAAGATTGTACTTTCTCACCTCATAGGCAGTACACAAAGAGCTGTACTGACATTGAATGTCCTCAAGCTCACTGTCTCTAGCCGCAACTTTTGCTTGCAGTGCATCAACTGCATCCATTGCCTTCTGTAATCCTGACTTGGACTCAATCAACTGACTCTTTAATGAAACCTTCAATGACATTAAATATTCATGTTATCTAATGGTATAAATTTATATACCCTTTTAGGATTTAAAAACACTGTTGTCAGTGTAATGATATACATGTATTAGAGGTGCACAGTATACTTAGTGTATCAGTTTCACAGCATATTTTTTCTGGTGGTACATACCACAGTATTTTTTCACTGTACTGGTACTTCGGCAATCTTGGTCAGTAAAGAATGTACAGAAATTCCCGAGTATGATAGTTATGAATGTAGTGATACTTAAAGAATATTTTCATTTTTCATGGAAAAATAATTCCAAAAAATTATTAATATTTTACAAAATAGTTGTATGTGTTGCAAATTAATTTAAGGATTGACTTTATTTTTTAATTTCAATGATGTATGAACTGAAAAAATGCTGTGCTTCATGGATCATATAGTTTGCAGTGTTTTTTGGGTTCATACTTCATTGAATTTAAAAAAAGAAACAGTCAATCCTTATAATTAAATTCAACAGCAAAGAAATTTAAATAAACTTATAGTTTAATAACATTCTTTTATTTAATCATATTTTAAATTTCATCCACTTGAACAATGAATCTCATGATATATACAGCGTACAGCCAATCAGAGAAAAACTTGCCGGCTGACGCCAATACACTGCTCTGATCAGCTGGAAAATGTTAGATGCTAACATGCGTTTTATGCACATCTAATTTGTTTCATAATAAACAACAATCCTTAAATGAAAGTGTATACATAAACTCTGTACACAGACTATACTGAATTTCGTACATTACCTAATACCACATCGGTCAAGCAATCACATAGCTCAGTTGATTAGAGCAATATGCTAATAATGTAAAGGTCATGGGTTCAAACCCCCCCCTCGACTATATCATTTTGTTTTCACTTTTCTTCTCCTATTATTTCGTTTTATTCTACAGAACAAAGGACTATATTGAATAAGGGCCATTTTCTGCCCCCGTTTTTATGGGGAAAAAAATTCTTGTAAATAACACAACTCTGTGTCTCATATTCGATGTATAAATCACCCTATTCTGCATTAAATATGCATATAAATTTCTTTTTAATACCTAAACAAGACCTTTGAACATGGGCTGGTATGGGAAATTTAAGCGAAAATGCTGCATTTGAGCAACTTGAAACTAGAAATAAGATCTAAGCGCAGGCTTGCTTGAGCAAGGTATTTACACTGATTGATTAATTTTTATGGAAATGTTTGGGTTCTCATATTAACTTACGTGAGCACGTTTGCATTAATCACTAAAAATTAAAAAATTCGTGAATTTTGCTGTCTATGTATCACTGTCGTTGTTGTCCCTGTTGCACAGTAGCTGCTTACTTATCGCTACGCATGAGCAATTAGACATGTATTTCTATAGTGCGCTATATTATTTCCTTCATTAATATATTAAAAAAATTCCGGAAATAATAACTATTCAAATATTTTAAAAACAATGATTCTGTTAATTTCTCTCTTTCTTCATTCTTTCTAAATTGCCTTGGGAACACAATTTTTCGAAGAGGCGCTTAAGGGGCATTTGGAACTATATGTAAACAAAGACTCCGTGGAGTAAACATTAAATGGAATTGTAGTTTTACGTTGCCAGTTTTTTGTAAAAGCATGATGTAAATAATAGGATAAGTACACATATATTATTTATTTTATACATAATAGCAGGGGTTTTTCTTCATTTCCATCACGATACTGTTTACTACGTTTAATTCACTATTAACGTTATAGTGTCGACCACTCCAGTGGCCTAGTGGTTAGAGCGTCTGCCTCGGATGCAGGAGGTCGCGGGTTCGAACCCTGGCCAAGTCATACCGAAGACTTTAAAAAAATGGTACTAACAGCTGCCTCGCTTGGCGCTCAGCATTAAGAGGTTAGTGTTAGGACTGGTCGGCCTGGTGTCAGGATAATGTGACTGGGTGGGACATCATGCCACATGTCTGCGGCATGATGCCCCAGTGCTAGACATCATTATAAACTGTCACACTGCAGACATCGTAGCGATATGACTGAAAAATTGTTAAAGCTACATTAAAAATCTAAATCACACACACACACACACACACACGTTATAGTGTTAATTCCGTACACGTAATCTTTAAAATGAATCTGTCAATTTCCAGATGGAAATAACAGTTACAACCAGCGTAGTTTTTCATTAAATTTTGTTCACTGGGTCTATCTTCATATAGTAATAATATTAATTCTTTAAAATTAAAGCATTAACTAGGCAAACAACAAAAGGACGGTCTGAAGTTATATAAATCTGCTTGGAAGAAATGTGTCATCTGCATGATACAGAAATACTACGAGACAAGTTTAAATAGCTCAAATGGTATAGCATCAGCATGCTGAATTTTCGCACCAAGTTCGAATCCCAGAAGTTCCTTTTTTTTCTTTCTTTTTTTCTTTTTTTATTCTTTTTTTTTAAGAACTAATAACCATAATATTAATGGCTGTCAGTTTTACACGTTTGAAATAAAATTAGTAACTGCTCAGTTTTCAAAACCAACAAAAATAATGTGCAATTTGAAAATCATTGTATTTTTATGTCATGCAAGGTAATATTTTTTTTATCAATATGCTATTCATTTAAAATGGAACTATACAAGGGTTGCCAATCATGTCTGCATCATAAAATAATGGTATTGGAACCAGTGTTGTGAAGCGGTTATTATTCCACAATCAGATATTATAACTTTCATACAACTTTATTTATATTCATTATTTTCATACTGACTTTTTATCATTTTCTGGTGCACTCATCCACATGAAGAAAAATCGGTTTTAGACTGACATAAACATTTTAAAATTGCTTGCTACATCAATGATATTTCTAACAATCACTGAAATTAAAAACCATTTCCAAACAGTGGGAACCTTGTCCACAGTTGCAGTGGATGCCGAGTAACTAATTGATTTATGATTTTATAATTGAAACTATTATTTGCAATATTTCTATTAAAAAAAACGAGTAATTATATGAGCTTCAATCATTTGCAAATCATTTAATGTTTCTAAAGTGTAATAATTATTTGTGGTTATAATATTTGTCTGAAAGGATACTAGAGAAGAGTGGCCAAATATCTTTGCATCAGACAATGATTGTGGTATAACCAGTGTTGTGAAGTGATTATTATTACATAGTTATATAATATAATTTTTATACATGTTTGTTTATGCTTAATTTTTTAAGACTTAATGTTTTATCACATTTTCCTAATCACTCCTCCAAATCAAGAAAAACTGGTTTTGGACTGACAAAGTTTTACTTGCCTACTAAATCAATGACTTTTCTAGAAATTACTGAAATTATAAATTACACATTTTGTTTCCAAAGAGTGGGATACATGTTGCAAATGTCAGGAAGGAAGCTAAAGTAAGAGAATTGATTTAAGGTTTGTTAATTGAAAAGGATAATGGTATTATTCCTACCCCCTAATGTGCAAAAATAAAAATAAACAAAACAAGTTTGTTCAATCTATTTATCTAAATACTGTATATTTATTGGAATGGCATATTTTCTTTATTTCATTAAATGATAACATCATAACTGTATACACTCACTGATTATAACAAAAGAACATCATAAATATAATAACAATTATAGATGAAAACCTTTTATTCAAAGGACATCATGCTTGAATATAAATACCAATACTATAAATACTATTAGTACTATTAAAAATACTACTACTACTACTACTAATAATAATACATGTAATAATAATAACAGTATTAATAATAATGCTAAAAGAATGTCCATCTACCTATATTTTTAAGTGGAAACAAACATGGGGGGGGGAGAGTTGGCACTAACCATAAAACATATCAAGCATACAATATCTTCAGACCAAAACAATTCTGAATAAATATTTTGTGATGTTAACATGGCATAATGGATAACACAAGAATTTATGATACAAAACAAAAATTAAAATAATTAATACATAAAAAGCTGAGTTGTTTGTTTTTAGATACTGTTAATAAAATCAGTTTCTGGCTCCATCCCTACAAAACCTGATGATATGGAATTCGCAGGTTCTGTGTATCACTGAAGTATAAATATGACTGCTGAAGTTAATACTTGCAAATGTATGAAAAGCACCCAAAACATGATACTTTAAGTCAGATATGAGAATTTGGTGAATGTCTAAAACACTTCAAATGCTGCCATAAAAGGCCCACAATCAATTCAACTTCAAATTCCATCGCCATCAAGATTTCATAGACATTGTGTTGTATGTAAAAAAAAACATATGGGCATCAAAATCATCTTGTTATTGTCCCAATATGTAACATAACCCAGTCATTTGTAGAGTGTAGTATTTTTTATAAGGTCAAATAGTAGCTTTGCAAATTCCATTAGGAAATCTTCTACTTCACTAATAAATCCCTGCGATCTATCACTGCAACAAAAGAGTTTGATGAAAACTTTTCAAGTACAAATATTAAATCACTTGTACAAAATGTGAAGAAACTAATTAAAACAAAGTCATATCTTTACTTTGATGTTTTTTCTTCCTTATCCGATGATGACTATTTCCACCTTTTTTGGTTTGAAAATGAATCAATTCCAGTAACTGAATAAGATTTAAATCCTGGTTCAAGAGAATAACTAGCTGAATAAGCACAAATTGTTATTCAAGATGGATGCATCAACCTGGAAACTGAATGGAGTCCCAGGATATCAGTTGATTACCTGCGTGACATCACTATGGGCATTTATCAAGTCAAACAGGCTCCAAAGTATACAAATGATGATCTCACAGAGGAGGGGCACTATGAGGTTGTGGCATGCATGTATTTTCCAGGTCTATTGCATGTAAAAATCCAGTCTCGCCACTCCAAAAATAAAATCCATTCACTGGGGATCCAATACAAGCTGAAATATTCCATGGACTCCATCAATAGATGGTAATGTACCTGCAAGGTTGGTGCTTGGGTTGTTGGGTGTTGTGCCCATGTCTAGTTTCCTATGGTTTTCTGGCTGCAAAAGATGAGTAAATGATGAGTTGTCAAAGAAAGCATCACTAATTAGTCATCTTAAGGATGCATCATCTATTCCAGAATATGAATATGACAATTTGGAATCAAATGAGTTGTTTTTCTACACTCTGACCACTACTTTCATCAGTATTCATCTGGTTCCTTTTAAGTTGTAAGACAAATGATATTTTTGTATAATTTGAATTGTCAACCATATCATGATGTTTCCATTATTTTGTCATCTTATTTGTGTGATATTAAGGAAGAGAGAATGATAATACATAACAATTGCCAGATTAAGGCCTTCCAGGGCCCTCATCAGTGAAAATATTATAGCACCCTACCCCTTCGACTAAATGTGAAATTAAAAAAACATATCAGAAGCTAAAAAAGGCTGGAAAATACCAGTGCTGCCACCATTCCAAATCAAAATACTAGTACGTGCAGATCAAAATGACCATATATAATTCACTCAATTTTACCATTAGCAAATAATTATAATTTTTTTTCTGGTGCACCTGTTGGGCTGGTGTCCTAAGCACCAGATTAGTATGCCTAATGGGTACTCTGGTATACCACATTCAAATGATTATAAAAAGGTTTATTTTTATGACATACTCATTAATAATTTGACTTTTTAAGTCCGTGTCGGCCTGAATAGTTTATTTTTAATGCTTTTTATTCTCTCTGATGACTGCAAGTTCTGTCTGGTCACCTCCTAGTCCGAGTTTCCTCTGACCCTACACCCCAACATAAATGTCCAAATATCAAACATGGGGTGGCAAGGGTCAGAGGAAACTCGGACTAGTCACCTCCCAGTGAATCTAAGAGGGGTCCAAGGATTAAATACACCAACAAAAAAAAAAAAAGGCAATTACAGTAACAGTCGCTCATCTCAACTGTGCAGATGGCAGGAGTGTATCACCTCTGGGTCATATTGTGGATGGATGAGTGGGGACGTTACTATCATCAGGATTTGCTATTAGTTTTGGTTAACTGCTACCGTTAGGTAATATGTGTTTTGTGAGTGCATTTTTTTTTAAATCAGATGTTTCGTCGTCTCTTGCTTGCAAAGTTGTCAATTTAACACTTTTCTGAACCTCTGGTTATATAGAAAGCGTTACGGTGAGATATTCGCATGGTTTTTGCGTAGGAATACGGACAAGAATGTCGGCCTGCATGTGTAGTACACAGTACTGAAAATATTGATGCACAAAATTTGCCTTCGAAACCCATGTCAAATTATAGTAGTCAATGTAATAATGTGACTAGCTTTGCTTTAATGGTAAAAATGAACACATATTCATATAACGTCATTTTATTCATCAAAATTTTTATATACGTTTTTTAACTTTTTCATTGCCCCCATCGAGGGCACCAGTTTTAAGTCACCACAAATAATTGAATATAGGCCTACATGTTCATGAGAGAGAGAGAGAGAGTATAGTCATATATAGTTACTTTGAACAATGAAAAGGTAGAAGAATACTTACTTTGACTCGTTTTTCATCCAAGTTTATGTGCAAACTTGTTGCCAAAAATTCCTTGAAAGTTGCATTCATTCTATAAATCCCGAATCTTGCACGATGTAAATCACCATCTTTGCAAACTCTAAGTGCTGGTAAATAGCAATTGCAAAACGAATAATAAAATGATTGTTTCCATTTGGTCATTATAGGTATATGTTCTTTATAAACGTGTACATCCCCTCATTTCACAGACACTGTATGTAGTCAGTGTTATGCATTATTCCCGCGCTAGTTTAAAAATAGACGCATAAAGTCTAGAGAGTACAATACCTATAGTCTGTTTCTTTCCTGTTTTATCCAATGCCAATTACTTCTAAAACATATTTCAAAATTTTCAGAAGTTTATTAAAAATGCTGAACCGATATTGTTTTACTTCTTATTAATGTCCATATTATATATGTATGGATGAATACATAGTTTATAAATAGATTATAGTTTGTCTCTTGGCTACGTCAAGGGGTGTGGAAGACAGTATTTTATTTTTCTTATAAAGATAGAAACACAGTAGAGAGTGTGTGTGTGTGTGTGTGTGTGTCTGTGTGTGTGTGTGTGTGTGTGTGTGTGTTATAGCCATGAAATCGTAAGGATAAAAGTACATAAATACATGAAGAATATTTGTCATTTCCAGTGAAGTTAACAAACCCACGTATTCGGCGAAGAAGCGAACCTACAAGCCCCTATTAACGCCTTCTTTACAGTAATATTCAATAATATCAAACAATCATTTAAATAATTCAATAATATTAAACATTCAATAATATTAAACAATATTTTATTGAGGAAAAATTATGTATTTTATGACTATGTGCCTTTTTGTCAACATATTTTAGAAACAGTTTTCAGTTGACATGAAAGTTCGATATTCTATTTTTGTCTGACAGATCATTTTGGAATAGTTTTAGAAACTAAACTTTATTTATAGAGCTTTATAACCCCTAAAATAATAAAAATGCATACTGAAAATTTGAAACTGAGTGAATAGCTCATGGTAAAGCAGTACATATGAGAAGTAAATTGAATAGATGACAACTTTTAATGTATTTCTTGACAGTGTTTTGACACCCTGTAACCATGGCAATGGAAACGTGAACACAAAACTGATGTCAGAAATAAATGTTAACCACCTCATGTGTACTGTATACATCATATGAGGACATTTGGAGAGGGGGCAGAAAATGGCCCTTATTCAATATAGTCCTTTCAAATTTTACTATTGGAACAGTATACAGATTTCATATCATACATTAATCCATACACTGATAAATTTTGCATGGTACAGTCATGTCTTCACATCAAGATATGTAAGCAGACGATGCTTGTTCATTTAAAATGTATTGTACTTGTAGAATATTAGCAAAGAAGTCTCATTTATTTGAAAAAATAAGTCCAGTATTTGGGTCATAATTAAAATCTTGCCTAAGAAGTTTGAGTGATTCTATATTCTAAATATAGTCCTCATTCATTAAGTATATGTACAGAAAAGTAGTGCAGGTTCCGTACAGGCATGAAACCAAAATATTCAAAACAGCCTGGCCAATCAGATTGCTGCAAATTGCAATGAAGAAAGATAAATTTGATTATTTAGACTATAAACCATGAAACACCTGACGGCATGTGACACGTTTACCATCATATAGCCAAGAGGGATGTTGTGGAAGACATCTGGGCCAAATGAAAAATTTCCATTTAAAAAAGGAAAACAAAATGTCATTTTTAAATTATGTTGATGTGTTAAGTACATGTATTCCTTTGTAAGAATTGTCCTAAGATTTTCAGGAGACCAGTTGTTTTCTGTTTTAATTTGATGTAATTTCTCTAGTTCACAAAATATTCTCTCCCTTGCTAAGTTAGTGTTTTACTGTCCATCTGTGATAAAGATCTTGCTGTCCATCCGAGACATCCAACTCAAAGTTTTTATTTCTATTTCCTAAGGTAAACTATAGGCTCTGTGACAATACTTACTGTTTTGATCAGCAAACTCTGATATCTATGTTTTATAGAGTGTCAGCTATAGTGTAAATTTAATCATACCACTTCAGTTACAGTTTTTAAAAGACAATTTATACAGCAATTAAAATACAAATTCATCTACTACAGGATACTGACAACTTAATTTTAGGGGAGCTGGGGAATGAGCACTGAGATTTTCTTTCAAGCTAAGACATTTTATTTTCTTTAATCTCAACATAATTCTTTTTTTTTTTTCAAATATGTAATAGATATAGCATGGAGTTATTTTGCTATAAATCAGAGCATGCTATTTTTTCAGCTATGTGAGCTGGGAATTAAAATAAAATCTCAGGCCCCTACTACAGAAAATTTAAATCTCGGTCCTTAATACAATTGTGTCCATTTAACATAAGTGTCTGCTAACAGTTTAATATTACTTAAACTATCTAACCAAATTAATGAACACTTGCAATTATCACACAGATTTAAACAATTTGACAGTATTCACTATTTACTAAAAGTTTTATATCTGGAAATATGGCTTCACTGATTTCTGAATCACATATCAAGGTAATTAAAACTTATCAATGTAATTAAAACTTATCAATGTAATTAAAAGTGTGTGTGTGATTTGGATTTTTAATGTAGCTTGAACAATTTTTCAGTCACATCGCTATGATGTCTGCAGTGACAGTTGATAGTGATGTCTAGCACTGGGGCATCATGTCACAGACATATAGCATTGTGTCCCACCCAGTCACATTATCCTGACACCATGTCAACCAATCCTAACACTAACCTTTTAATGTTGAGCGCCAAGCAAGGCTGCTGTAAGTACCATTTTTATAAGTCTTCAGTATAACTTGGCCGGGGATCAAACCCACGGCCTCCTGCATCCAAGGTGGACACATCTAACCATTAGGCCACTGGAGCAATCCAATGTAATTAAAACTGTCACAATACACTTGACTACCCCAAAATCCAAACCATATGAAAGTGTGTTTGCATAAAATTTCTTAAGTGTTATTACAACTTCCTGTTCCTTTAAGCTAGCAAACATTAAACACTTCAAATATGGGATAAATGGGAAATTTAGAAAGAATCCACAAAAAATGTGAAATGATGCAAGAGCTTACAATAAGAATGTGAATATTTTTCAAAGATTTTTCAAAGTCATCCAAACATTATCAAGTAGTATTTTTTCTTGTGAAAATTAAACTTTCTCCATATGTTACTTTGTTTACCACAGCATAAATACAAAAGTAGAAGAAAAAACACATGAGTAATTAGTGTGCCAATAGAGCAAAGGTACGCTACACCTTCTGGTAACTGCTACTGTAATGTGACATTTGATTCAGCCAGATTATATCCCATATTATGTTTACATATTCTGTGGGGTTTTTTCTAAATACATGAATAACAAAACTTCTGAATTTATAAAAGTGATATATTTTATTCAGTTTAATGTTTTCGATTCTCTTAGTTTCAATAAGTTTTGGGAAATATTCAAAAAAAATTTCATGAAATGTAAGGACTTTTAAGAATAAAATGAACTTTTTCAAAATTCAAGAGTTAATCCCTTAAATTCAAGGATTTTTCAAGGTGATATGAACCATGAAGAAAACCAGAACATATGACTCAAGCTCACTCACTTGAAAAAATTTTACTGGATTGTCATCACATTGTCACCAGAATGCCAGAATGACTGCTATGTCTTGTTTTTCCACTAATGTGGGATCAACAAAAATGACATGAAGTATGAAACAAATTCCACATTAATAATAATGGCAAAAGTATCAAAGAATAAGTCATGCCTTTTCATTCTGAAGTGCCACCACTTCTTCCTGTAGTACAGTCATCTCATCTGACAGAAAGGACTTAGAGATGACCTCAGTTTGATTGGCCTGGGATTGAAGTAGTTCCTCTAGTTGGGAAACCTGCTCTTTCAGGACAGCTTCTGAGTTCAATACCTTGTCATAGGCACTCTGCAAATCCTCAATCTGAAAAGAAACAATTTTTTTTTAACAAATAAGAAAAAAAAACCTTTCAAATTGAGAAACAAGGTTGAAAAGAATATACAGACCTTCCAATATATAGATAAATTGGAGAAAAGCAGTCATGTGTCTGATGATTTTAGGATGGTAATGGTAGCTTTACTGTTGTAAGTTTAGTTTACATGCAACATGTCATTCTACAATACTCAGAAATACAAAACTTTTATTCTCATTTAAACTTTTTTGAAAACTCAGTTGACTAATTATCATAAGTATAATTCTTTGTGACACTATGTCACACTAGGTGTTTTGCTGCTAAATTATGCAGGCCAAATTAACAGGTATGGCCAAATTAACAGGTATCTAGGCCAAATTAACAGGTAAATACTGTAAACTGAATTAAAGCATTTGAAATTTTAATGAATTTTAATTTTAGCAAAATTATATGCATACAATTTTAGTGAATTACCAATGGACAAAAATAATAATTTTTGGTTCTAGTTTTAACCTCCCATAGGAAAAGGGGGATATTTTTGCATGATCTGCCAAAATCAACATACATGAAATGAAATGTCATTCTTTTTTTTTCCAAAACCAGATATTATCAAACTGCACATAGTATAAATTGTTGCCAACAGTAAGGTTTGGTTTGTTTTTGTGGAATTTAATACTATTTTTCAGCACAGGCCATCAGTGTTATTTGGTGGAGGAGAACCAGGGAAGACCCCAGGAAGAACCACCAACTAATAGAAAGCTACGATGGTCAAATACAAACTTGACCCCACCTAGACAATGATGAGATTTAATCATCTGTAAAGGTGAGCACCTTAGACTGTTCGGCTACCTGTAGGCCCCACAAAAAATGAGGAATGTTTCAATAAAATAAATAGACAAACTATCCATCTGAGCTTCCACCATCCCAATTTTGCACTCATTGGTATTACATCTTTAGGATATAAGTTCATTTTTTTCACTCATTGTTATTACAATTTTTAGTACAACACAGTCCAATTTTTGTCAGTCATTCATATTAAAGATTTAGTAAAACACAATTCATTTTTTCATTCATTCATAATATTCATTCATAATATTCTTTCATTCATAATATTCATTCATTCATAATATTCATTCATAATAGATCTTTAGTTAACACAGTCCATTTTTATTACTCCTTGGCAATTACGTCTTTAGTATAACACAGTCCATTTTTATTACTCCTTGGTAATTACGTCTTTAGTATAACAAAGTCCATTTTTATCACTCCTTGGTATTACATCTTTAGTATAACTGTTCATTTTTATCACTCATTGGTATTATATCTTTCTTTAACACTGTCTGCTTTTGTCACAAATTGGTATTACATCTTTAGTACAACAAAATGTTTATAAAACAGTGAAACTTATCTGTCTTTGGCTATGAACTTTCAGAAATGTCCATTTAGGCAGACATCAGCATTTGTCTTGCATATCAAAGTTTTAGGATAAATTATATCTTTTGCTTACTTAGCCAAGATCTTATGTCTGACACAATTTTGTGATGTACAGTACATTTTTTTATGTACAACACCAGATCTTGTACTAGCTGATAAATAAGTGAATCCAGATAAGGACAAAAGCAACGAGCATAACCACTGTCCCACTCTGGCCGAATTTGGTTTAGAATTACCTGCCATTTTTTAAATTTAAAGGAGTTTTCTGTGAACACAGCAAAGCACAAAACTTGCACAATGAAATGAGCCGTAATAAACCAGATGTTAAGTAATCCATTTTGAATGCATCAAGCAGCTTACCGACAAAGACCAGTTCAGGAAGTGCTTGATTATATGGCAACAAGTGTGTGTTCTCGCACTGATTAAAAACTATCATTTCAAACGTACACAAAAAACATCTGATTCCTGAACTGATATCATAGTTTATATTGACCGATTACACCATTATAAAACATGGACTGTGTTTACAGCAGTTTATTTTGACAAATCTCACCATCATACAACATGGACTGTGTTTACAACTGGAACTAATAAAAATGGACTAAATGCTTACAATTAAATTGGAAAATTTTAACACATTTACAAACTTCTTAATGCATTTTCAGTTGAATTGTCAGTACAAACTATGCAGATATTCTGCTTTCCTACAGCTCTGTATGACTTTTGTATATGGAGAAATCAATCTTCAAGCAACCTCATCATTGCATATATACTTTTCCTATTGAAACTAAAATGGATACAATAGTGAAAGTATATATGTAATGATGACTGTATCTAAAATGAACCACTCCAGTGGCCTAGTGATTAGAGCATCTGCCTCGTATGCAGGAGGTCGCAGGTTTGAACCCCGGCCGAGTCATACCAAAGACTTATAAAAATGGTACTAGCAGCTGCCTCGCTCAACAAAAAATGTGCTAGTTACCTTTCAGGCCATTGTAAGTGTCTATTAGAAATACAGATCACTTGACTGGGCATCATGCAAGTTGCCTGTCAGGCTGTTGTGGATGTAGTGAAGTCTCCTCTTCTCCTCTGAGTGTACCCTCTTTACAAAAGATGGAATTTTCAGACCTGACAACTAAATGAAACTGAATCACGGACATGGTGTCACAGGGTGATTTTGAGGTGGCGAATGACATCATAAATATCACTTTCAAACTGGACCAAATGAAGGGAAATTCCTCAGTGTATTCCTTTCTATAGTGGACTTTATGTTTAAATGTTTTCTTTGGCAAATGATCATTATCCAAATTATATTTTTTATGCAAAAACTTATCTATTATAATAAACTGAACATAGCAAACCAAACACATTTCAAATCTTCTTCACAATGATGGCTGTTGATACCAGAAATGTAAGAATACCTATCTACCAGACTTGACTGAAAAACAGAATTTGACCAAAAGCTACACACTGAACATAGAATGTGCAAAAATACATTATTTTGGTATTTAAAATAAAAAAAAATTTTGCCATATGAATCTGGGACATTCCCAGATAAATCAGGACAGTTGGCAGGTCTGCATTTTAAATACTACACTGATGCATTTAAAATATTTTCACCGAGGTAAAAAAGAAAAGAATCAATGATGCTGATTTCATGCTCAAAATGTATAAGTAGCATGTTGCTATATAAATTGTATTCGACTTCTGGAGATTTAACACAAAGCAGCCTCCAGTAAGGACAGTGTTCACCCCAGTGAGAGCAGGGTCCCACCCTGGGAGGACAGGGTGCAGAATCCCCTTAAAACAAGGACCAGATAACACTCTGATACAGGGATGTAGGTGTAGCAAATAAAAGTAGTTTTGCAGTACATGGCAAGAACTGTTTTCTACAATCAATACAAAATCAGCTGAGTTTAACTGAAACTTTACATCTTTCACAGACCTTTTTGTTGAACTTGTCTTCAATTTGTCTTCTCCCTTGCTCCTGGGTCTCCCGCAAGGCATCCTGCCGACGCCTCATTTGTTCCTTCAGTGATGCAATCTCCTCCAGGTAGTATGCTTCCATTGCATTCTTACTCTCCAGTTTGTTATTCATGGAGTACTTTTCTTGAGCAAATTCCTGTAAGTTAACAAGAATCATTTTTATTGCGTGACATAATAAATCAGGACTAGAATTTAACCTTTCTTGCTGCTTGTGTTTCTTTGAAAGAGGGGAAAACTTCAACTTGCAAATTTCTATTGTCTCTGTTTTAAAAAAAAACTTATTTTGCTTACTGCGTAAAACCTTTAGCATAATCCACATGTTCTACTGGGCGAAAAGAACTTCCGAGAATTTAGATCATTGTCAAGTGTTGAAACCAGTCTAACATTCTTCCAGATTTTCAAAGTAGCTGCTGTGGTGGACATACTAGATGTCAGATTAGCACAATTTTCATTTAAGACAACGTAGACATTATTATAAGACGTCTTTGATGAAAACCTCATGTCATAATGACCATACATTTAGGGTGTGTAGTAACAAGATTTTCATGACAGTTGTTATGGCAGCCATATTGGATGAATGTCTGGCATCATTTTCATTTAGGACCAATGATGTACCATAAGGTGTCTATTGGTGAAAACTACATGTTTATATAGCCATCCATCTGGGAGTAGAGATAACAATATTGAGGGTTAGCCATTTTTACTTAGGACCAAACAGAAGCCATAAGAACTCTTCTGATGAAAACTCTAAAATGACTTTCCCTTTACAAAGGTTAGAAAAAATAAGATTTTCAGTTTTGCCAAATATTGGATGTCAGATCAACATCATTTTTATTTAGGATCAACAAAGCATTGTAAGAAGTCTTGCAGTGAAAACCCACGCTGATATGACTGTTCCCTCAGGAGAAGTAGTGATAAACTAAATTTTCAAGCTAGCCAAAGTGCAGCAATATTAGAACCCCAGATCAGCACCCTTTTCATTTAGGACTAAGTAGACATAAGAAGTCTTTTAGTAAAAACCTCCTGATGTATGATGATCCATTCAGGAGGAGTAGCTATAACAAGATTTTAAAGATGGCTGTGTAGCAGCCATACTGGATGCCAGATCTGCACTGTTTTTATTTATGACTTACTAGACATCACAAGACATCTATTGGTGAAAACCCCACATCAAGATAACTTTCTGTTCAGAAGTTGAAATTTTTTTAAAAAAGTAAAGATGGCTGCCATGACAGCCATGTTGGATGTCAGATCAGCACCATTTTTATTTAGGACCATCTAGACATCATAAGAAGTCTTTTAGTTAAAACCCTATACTGATATGACCATCCATGCAGAAGTAGTAGTCAGTGTACAACATTGCTGCCAAGCCCACCTGTCCAATACCATCCAATTTCACAGCAGATGGGGCAAATAATAAGTAGCCAGTCTGTCTGACCAGCTGAATTCTTAGGTATATCAAGTAAATTTAATGTACAAATTGTGTATTTTATGATGTTAAAAGAAATAACAGAAACCAAGTGACAAATAAATAGCTGGAATTAGTTTAGTGCAAGTTCTTCAGACAGCCGTAACTACATTTAAAAACTCTTTTGTGTCTATGGAATGTTTGATAACCAATGCTATTTCCAATTCCCTAAGTGAACATTTAAATGTATTTGATGCCTCAAAGCCTCCAGAGGCCAAAAACCAAATACAGCCAAGAGAATCAGAACTATTCATAAGGAATATGACCCTATGAAAGAAAAGCAATGTTTTCAAAGCTACCCGAGGCTAAAAACCAACCATGAAAAACAACTATTCAAAAGAAAATGACACTAACAAACAAAAGCAATGTTTTAAAAATAGTTGGGTTACAGAATTCATATGGAATATAGAAACAGGATGCATGTTAAGGCAATGACAATGTCTGTTTAGCTGCAATCTACTGAATGTGGATGCATTTGATCCAGTTCCAGCAATCCACTGTGTGTGTGTGTGTGTGTGTGTGTGTGTGCATGATTTGGATTTTTAATGTAGATTTTAAAAAATTTCAGTCATATTGCCATATCTGCAGTGTGGCAGTTCATAATGATGCCTAGCACTGGGGCATCATGCCGCAGACATTATGTCCCACCCAGTCACATTATCCTGACACTAGGCCAACCATTCCTAACATTAACCTCTTAATGCTGAGCGCCTAGCAAGGCAGCTGCTAATACTATTTTTATAAGTCTTTCGTATGACTCGGCTGGGGTTCAAACCTGCAACCTCCTGTATCCGATGTGGACACTCTAACCACTAGGCCACTGGAGCAGTCAAACAATCCACTAAAGAAACTCATCTTTTCACAGACCTGATTCCATGGGCATCCACTAGGTTTCATTCTGATACAGCCATTGATGAAAAGTCAATGGATAAGGATCCTGATTCTTATTGTCACTCTTGTTCAGACAGATTCAAATGTCTAGCCTCCAGATAAGGTATCTTTGGATCAGCATTCACAGTAAGGTTCATCGTCATGGTAAGTAAACAGTGGCCATGTTAAGCAGAATTTAATAAATTGTATAAATTTGACTATGTGATATAAATATTTTAATTTGGGTTTAACTTTACATTCCTTTATATAAATAACCTTATCAAGAACTGATATTCATGTCTACCTGTATTTACTATTGAGTCATAGACTACATTTTGTTTTCTTGCATGATAAAATGGAAGACCAGTTTGTTATGGACAGGACCAGCAAACATTTCCAGGTTACTGGTCATGTGGGATTTTTTTGGCTAGTTTCACACTCTGGTAATAGCATAACAAGATTTTCAAGATGGTCACCGTAGTGGACATATTGGACATCCAATCAGCACCATTTTCATTTAGGACCAAGTAGACAACTTAATAAATTTTTTTAGTGAAAAGCCCATGTTGATAGATGGACAGCAGAAGTCTGGTGGATGATGGACAACTGACCGTCCTATTAGCTCTTCTGGTCTATGACAAGCAAAGTTAAAAAATACTTATTTCAATTTCACCTGTAATTTTCTCATGCATATGTGCAGCTGAATTGTGTTTCTTGGTTACTGCATCTTTTGACCATGAAAAATTGCAAGACAGAAGAAGATAAAACTGAATTTCATTAACTCACAGTTTCTGAAAAATTTGGATTTGAAACAACCATTTTGTTTTCAGGAATGATCAGCGTATTATGTGGCACAAATGTCTGAGATCAGCCATCCTACATAACCGCACAATCCTTACAAGTCTTAAGAGACATAGTAATATATTGAACCTAGAGACTGATAATATTGGAGAAACATTTCCATATAGAGTAGAACCTGTCTTGAAAGACCATCCCTTTTGCCAAAAATTAATGGTCTCTCAAGACAGGTGGTCTCTCATGACAGGACATAGCACTATATAACCAATAAATCTGTGGAAGGAGAACTTAGTCTCTCAAGACAGGTGGTCTTTCATAGCAGTGGTCTCACAAGACAGGTTTTACTGTACATCACTGAAAATATTTATCACTTGCAAAAAGAAACAAGACCTTAAAATACTAACATGCATTTTCCACAATTAACTTGCATTTTACAAGTAAGCAAGTGTTAAACTGAAGCCATGTGTAATTACCATAATAAATAATACTTTCTATGTATGCTTTATTTAGAGGAGGATGATACATGTCTGCATAGCAAACAGGATGAATAATTCACAAGTGCCTAAGATAACTGAAGTCAGGAGTGAGCATAGCAAACAAGAGTTTCTCATTCTTGGACACAAGTGAATTATTTAAAATAATTGCTACACTAATAAGAAGCAAGATCACTTAAAAAACAACCACAGGTCTCATTCATTATAAAACTCATCTACCATCATTATATTAGCCAACTTGTAAAGTCTGATTATAATTGGGTCAGACAGATGGTTTTGTGAGTGGTAAGAAGCGCTGTCAATCAGAAGCAATGCCTCATTACAATGCATTGATCTCATGCATAATAAAACCATTGTATGTCTTGATTATATAAGCCTATTTACAAAAGTATGATCAGAAATAGTCACTAAATTGATCTGGATTTACGTCTACTTGTCAAGTTTAACGGTAATCACATCATAAATACAGTCTCCAGACTGGTTACAAGCTCAGTCAATTGGATGCATGAATACCTCATTAATATGTGCATATTGTGCAAATTATCAAATTTCTCAGAGATATTGTTAAAAGAAGCCAACATTCTAAGTTTGACCAAAAATATTGTCTCCAGAATGGTAATAAGCAATTGTTGATGGACATTTCATAACAGACATAGAGACAATGCATAACAGACACAGGGATAATACATAACAGACACAGGGACAATACATAACAGACACAGGGACAATACATAACAGACATAGGGACAATACATAACTACATAACAGGCATAGGGACAATTCATAACAGACATTGGGACACTACATAACAGACATATGGACAATACATAACAGGCATAGGGACAATACATAACAGACATAGGGACCGTACATAACAGGCACTGGGACAATTCATAACAGGCATTGGGACCATACATAACAGACATAGGGACAATACATAACAGACAAAGGAACCATACATAACAGGCATAAGGACAATACATAACAGGCATTGGGACACTACATGACAGACATAGGGACAATACATAACAGGCATTCTCGTGGGTCGGTGGTTCTTTCCGGATTTCCCGGTTTCTTCCTCCACCATTAATATTGGCCGCCATGTATAGCCTATCATGTGCTGAAAAATGGCGTTAAGCCCTACAAAAACAACAACAACAACAACATAACAGGCATAGGGACAATACATAACTATATAACAGGCATAAGGACAATTCATAACAGACATTGGGACACTACATAACAGACATAGGGACAATACATAACAGACATAGGGACAATACATAACAGACATAGGGACCATACATAAGAGGCTAGGGACAATACATAACAGACATAGGGACCATACATAACGGACATAGGGACCATGCATAACAGACATAGGGACCATACATAACTACATAACAGGCGCTGGGACAATTCATAACAGAAACTGGGACACTACATAACAGACATAGGGACAATACATAACAGGCACAGGGACAATACATAACAGACACAGGGACAATACATAACAGGCATAGGGACAATGCATAACGGACATAGGGACCATGCATAACAGACACAGGGACAATACATAACAGACACAGGGACAATACATAACAGACATAGGGACAATACATAACAGACATAGGGACCTGTTACGTGACTAGGCTCATACAAAGTAACAAAGAAAAGAGTGAAGCCAACAAGCTTTGTAAAATTTAACAAAATAATTTATTTCCCAAGAAAACAAGGTAAAAATATGAAAAAGGACTTACAGTTTGTGAATCTAATCCAAAATTTAATCCTAGAAATTAAAAATATAAGTCCTATCACTAAAAAAGTTCTAATTGAATCAAAGTTTGAATCCCAATGAAGTTCCAAGATGGAAGGCGATGATGTCTTCTATATCCTGTTTGGTGTTGATGTGTCAACAGTTCCTTGTTGAATTTTATGAATCAAGAATAATATTCCGGCTTTAGAATTCCAAATAATTTCCAACAAATGTCTTTGTCCAAGAATTTTGATGAGCACTGGTATTTTCCAGGGAATATAAATTATTAAATCCAAAAAAATAGAAGAATTTTAAATCAAACTGGCATCAACATTAAAAACACCTTGAGCTCTGAAGGTGTAAATTACGACTGACTAAATCCACTACAAAACATCTGTTTTAATCCTTAACTAAAATGCAGTTTAGACCCCGTGATGGGTCACGTGATCACTTAGTTCGAACAGTGCAGTAAAAAATATGTCAATTAGCACGTAGGCTATATGGGTTTGATTGTACTGAACGAATCTTACTATACGATTAAAAAATTTAACAAACTATTTACAATAGAGTTGACATGCAAGCCAAGTATGACCTTGATTACGACCAATGATTTTCACTCTGTGTTTACAAATTCTGAATCAAGGTCAGGAACTAGGTCAGCTAAAAATACAATGTAGCAACACTACTGAGTTTTAAATCAGGCTAAAAAGAAAATTGAATTTTCCAGAAAAAAGTCAAATCCAGTGAATAAAGTTATCCTTACAATACCATGTAATGAAATAAAAATAAAATAAAAAAGAATTTAAAACTAACACACAAGTAATTAAATTACATATAAGTAACACTTCCCCCCATAAAGAAAAAGAAAGATTTATATAATAAAGCTTTCTTTTTACCATACGTTAATTATACATGAGGTAAAACAAAATTACATAAGAAGAATCCTTATGAATTATACAAAGTGTACATGAAATAATATTTCTATACATGGGAAAGTGCATCTGCAATTAAATTGTCTTTTTCCTTGATGTGCCTGATGTCAAAATTATATTCCTGTAAAAACAGACTCCACCTTAATAATCTTTGAATCTTGTCAATGAAAGTAAGGGGGTTGTGATCACTAAACACAACAACCGGAGAAGGAGCTGAACTAAGGTAAACTTCAAAAAGCTGTAATGCAAATATTAAAGCCAAACATTCCTTCTTGATTGTTGAGTAATTTCTTTGGTGCTTATTTAATTTCTTCGAAAAATAGCATACTGGATGATCAACACCATTTCTATCTTCTTGAAGCAATACTGCTCCAACCCCAACATCACTCGCCATCAACAGATAGTTTAAAAGATTGACTGAAATTTGGAGCTGTAAGAACTGGTGCACTTTTAAGTATGGCCTTTAACTTGTCAAAAGCCTCCTGACATTTTCAGTCCAAAGAAACTTGTTTTTCTTGCTCAATAAATTTGTCAGGGGTTCAGCAATATTAGAAAAATTGGAACAAAATTTCCGATAGTATCCAGTCATACCTAAAAATCACATCAGTTGCTTTTTACTGACAGGCACAGGGAACTCAGAGATAGCCTTGACCTTAGCATCTATAGGTTTAACTTGTCCATGTCCCACTATATGTCCAAGAAAAGTTACACATGAACAGCAGAACTAACTTTTAGATTAATTAATTGTCAAACTTGCATCAGTGATTCTGTCAAAGAATTTCCAAATTGTTGCTAGATGTTCTTTCCAGGTGTCATTGAAGATGATGACATCATCGATGTAAGCATCACAATTATCTAGACCAGAGGTAATCATATTCATCAAATGCTGAAAGGTACTTGGAGAACCCTTCATCCCGAACAGCATCACTTTGTATTGATAAAGTCCATCTGGAGACACGAATGCCAAAATTTCTTTTGCCCTTTCCATTAGTGGAATTTGCCAAAATCCTTTCAGAAGGTCAAACTTGGTGACATACTTGGCATTTCCAATTTTATCAATATAGTCATTGATTCTTGGTAATGGAAATGAATCTGTTTTTGTCACACTGTTCACCTTTCTATAATCAGTGCACATACGGAAAATTTTATCTGGTTTCGGAACAAGTATACGTGGTGAACCCCAGTCACTTTTACTGGGCTCTATGAAATCATTCTCCAGTAAATATTGAGTTTCCTTTTTCAAGTATTCCTGTTTGAGAGGGTTCATCCTGTATGGGTGTTGTTTCACAGGTTTGGAATTCACAATTTCAGCGTCATGAAAAGTTTTGTTTGTCTTTGTAGGTACATCTGGAAATAAGTGCTGATATTCAAATAATAACTATTTAAGTTCATTCCTTTCTTGTTGTTGAAATGGAAAAGTTTTTGGTCCAGATTATTCATAATTTCCGAATTCCGAAGATTTGTTGCTCCAAAATCAGTAGAGTCCGATTGAATTTCTTCACTTCCATCCTCAATGAGTGGGACAGGTACAACTAAATTAACTGCATGATTTATCTGGCTATCTCTTTCAATATACTCCTCTAACATGTTAATGTGGCAAAGTTGTTTTTGTTTTCGCCTCCCAGGAGTATTTATGATATAATTTAAATCATTTACTTTCTTTTTCAACCGTGTATGGACCATAATACTTGGCCTGAAGGGGATTTTGTGGAATGGGCAAGAGAGCCAGAACTCTATCACCAGGCTGAAAACTTCTTTCCTCTGAGCTTTTATCATACCTTAATTTCATTTTTGACTGAGTAGATTGCAGATTCGTTCTTGTGACCTCACAAGCCTTTGACAACTTATACTTAAAATTAGAAACATAATCAAGAAGATTAAGTTCAGTATCTTCATTAGAAAGAAGATTCTCTTTCAACAACTTCAATGGTCCACGCAGTGTGTCCGAAAACTAGTTCAAAAGGACTGAATCCTAAAGATTCTTGAACAGATTCCCAAACAGCAGACAACAGCAAATGAATGCCTTCATCCCAATCTTTACCCGTATCAAAGCAATATGATCGAATCATATTCTTCAAAGTCTGATGAAATCTTTCTAAAGCCCCTTGGCTCTCAGGGTGATAGGCAGAAGATTTGAATTGTTGAATGCCTAATTCATACATGACTTGCTGGAAAATTCCAGACATAAAATTTGACCCTTGATCCGATTGGACAGATTTGGGAAGGCCAAATTTAGTAAAAAACTTAAGCAAAGATTTTACTATAGTTTTGGCTTTAATATTCCTCAAAGGAATTGCCTCTGGGAACCTTGCTGATGCACACATAATGGTCAACAAGTATTGGCTGCCTGATTTGGTCTTAGGTAAGGGACCAACACAATCTACCATTATTCTACTAAATGGTTTGTCAAATGCAGGAATAGGTTGCAGATGAGCCTTAGGTATCTTCTGATTGGGTTTTCCTACCATTTGACAAGTATGACAAGATCTGTAGTATTTACAAACATCACTTTTGATTTTTGGCCAATAAAAATGAATCAAGATCTTGTGATAAGTCTTATTTATCCCTAAATGACCAGCCAGAGGAGTTTCATGGGCCAAACTAAGTATTTCCTGTCTGTAAGATTTTGGAACTACAATTTGATAGTTCACTGACCACTCTCACCAGCAGGTACCTCAGGAGGTCTCCATTTTCTCATAAGAATTCCATTTTTAATGAAATAACAGACAGGTACTTCAGTGGCTTCAGTTTCACTAATGGCTCTCTGAAACAAACAGGTGATCTCAGGATCTTTTTTCTGTTCGATGACAAGTGATTGTTGTTTGTCAACCTGATTAGAAAAAAGAGAATGAGCAGTTAAAAGAGGATCACTGTGATCATTACCTTTTGATTGATCCAAACAAGGAGTGAAAGTGACCTCATCAAAAGCCTGACCAATACATGTGTCAGCTAAAGGAATACTTTCCTTATCAGAATCATTCTCAACAGCTTTCTTTGACATAGCTCTAGTAACTGCACAAGCTGGGTAAAAATCAGGGAATTCTTTTTCAATAGGATCAACTTTCTGATCCAAGCAAGGCTTGTCAGTTACAAGTGGATTAACCACAACCTTGTCTCCAGCTAGGTCATTGCCTAGTAACAAATGAATGCCCTCAATGGGTAAAGATACTATTCCAACTGTCACAGGTCCTGAAACTAAGTCTGATGACAAATTTACAGAATGGAGAGGAACATTAACAAAGCCGCACTCTACTCCCTGAATGAGAACACTCTCATTAGAAAAAGACTTCTCAGAAAAATGCAAAGTACCTGATAATAAAAGACTCTGAGAAGCTCCTGTATCCCTTAAAATTTTAATAGGAATAGGATTGGCCAAATCACCCATGAGTGATATAGAACCCTTCGAAATGAATGGTTCATAATTCTCCATAATAAAATCAGACTGGGATTTATTAGACCCAACAAATATATTGCTTTCAATACACGAACATGACCTTGACCTCTTAGAAATAAGAGCATTTGGGATATGTCTATCTTGATTCTGATGCTTATATTTCAATTTGAAGCAATCAGAAATAACGTGTCCTTTCTTCTTACAACAGGTACACATAGGAAGAGACAAGGATTTTGAATCAAGCTTATCAGAAGCTTGATTTTTAAAAGTTGTGCCAGATTGAGTTTTAGAAGGAGTCGTATTAGGCTGAAATACCTTTTTACCAGTAGACTGCTGAGTGAAAGATTTGCCAACAACAGGAACTTTATGAGTTAAGGAATACTAATCAGCAGCAAGATCAGCATTTTCCAAGGTTTCGATCTTATGCTCATCAAGATAAGTCTTAATGTCGCTATGGACACAGTTCTTGAACTCTTCAAGTAATACAAGTTGTTTGAAACTTTCATAATCCTGTTCAACATTCTTGGCTAAGCACCATCTATCAAATAACTGCTCTTTTCTCTTGCAAATTCAACATGAGTTTTTCCAGCTTCTTTTCTATAGTTCCTAAATTTTTGCCAATAAGCCTCAGGGACTAACTCATAACCCTTTAAGTGCACTCCTTAACCAGATCATAGTCAGCACTTTGATGAACTGACAATGAATGGTAAATATCACTAGCCTTACCAATAAGTACACATTGTAGTAATTGAGTCGAATGCTTCCTTGGCCATTTCAAATTTTCAGCAACTTTTCAAAACGAGGAAAATATTTGTCTTCTTTTTCTCTAAAAGGGGGCACTAACGTGATATTCTTTGTAATATCAAAACTACAAAACATCTGTTTTAACCCTTAACTAAAACGCAGTTTAGACCCCGTGATGTGTCACTTAGTTCGAAAAGCACAGTAAAAAAATATGTCAATTAGCACGTAGGCTATACGGGTTTGATTGTACTAAACGAATCTTACTATAAGATTCAAAAATTTAAAAAACTATTTCCAATCGAGTTGACACGCAAGCCAAGTATGACCTTGATTACGACCAATGATTTTCACTATGTGTTTACAAATTTTGAATCAAGGTTAGGAACTAGGTCAGCTAAAAATACAATGTAGCAACACTATTGCGTTTTAAATCAGGCTAAAAAGAAAATTGAATTTTCCAAAAAAAAGTCAAATCCAGTGAATAAAGTTATCATTACAATAATATGTAATGAAAAAAAAAATAAAATAAAAAGAATTTTAAACTAACACACAAGTAATTAAATTACATATACGTAACAGACCATACAGAACTACATAACAGGCATTGGGACAATTCATAACAGACATAGGGACAATACATAACAGGCATAGGGACAATACATAACAGGCATAGGGACAATACATAACAGACATAGGAACAATACCTAACAGGCATTGGGACACTACATAACAGACATAGGGACAATACCTAACAGGCATTGGGACAATACATAACAGACATAGGGACAATACATAACAGACATAGGGACAATACATAACAGGCATAGGGACCATACATAACAGGCTAGGGACAATACATAACAGACATAGGGACAATATATAACAGGCATTGGGACAATACATAACAGACATAGGGACATACCTTAAGTCTTATGGCCAAACAGGCTAATATATCACTACCATCATCACTGGGAAAGTGATATCTGTGTCTTGCAATTCGCATAATACAAAAGTGAGAAATCTGTGGAATATTATTTCATGCCCTAGGTTTGGTGCTAGAATTTCCAAAGCTGTAAAGTGCAAAGTTTATTTTAAAAATACTGACATGTCGAATTATCTCATCACCAGAAAAGCGATGTAGTATGTAATTTTCTATTCCAGATCTGCCTCCTATTTCACATCAGCCATCAGCAATTAATAATTGTTTTCGTTATAATTCCTCTTGTTTGGTTTATTTATTGCTTTATAATGCATTTTTGCAAGTCCCTTTGCAAAGAAAATTAGTTCCTTACACTATTTAACAACATCAAAATTATGTTACACTAGCATATGTCAATGACTCGATGGGGAAAACCTGCAAACAACAGCAAAAGCCCAACAGTTTCAATCACTAAAACACGTTTTTATTAAAATGAATCTGTCTGAGGACTTGGATCACCTTTAGCGATTTGATGATTCCTGGCCTCTTTATGGGTCATGTGGAACATCAAAAAGTGGGTAGTCTACTGCTAAGCACAAGGCAAACCTGTTCAGATGGTCACCTTTATATACCAGTCATCTGGTCTCAATAGCCATTCCAATCCCGACCCCCACCCCTTGCAAATTTTCTATATAAAAGTCAGGTACTTGTCAACTGCTCTCCATGTTTAATTATAATGGCCTGGTGTTTCCTAACCAAAAAATGGTTTCTTACTGCCTTATATGCTCAGTGAAGTGTATGGCAAAGAACTGGTTTATTTGCAAGCTGACCCACTGGTTAATCCAGATATTGTTGTAAGTGTGGACGGTGATTTCTAAGTCTTATTATATAAATTGGCAGAACAAGTAGTCCTCTCCTTCACAATCACATGTAAGAAACCAACTAGTAGTGAAATTAGTGCTTTGTCATGGTGCACGAAACAAACAAAGACCATTTTTTTGGTTGTTTTTATGTTAAGAGTCAGTGATGACCTAATTTACAGAATGGATTAAAGTGAGCAGCATTCAGTAATTCTGTGTGAAATATCACTTTGGGAATTTTGCTGAATCAAACTATGCCAAATCTGTTGCTAATAATAATAATAATGGTAATCAGAGCATGGTATTTGTTCAAGAATTGCAAAAGCAAGTGTGGACTTTGGCAGACAAAGTGCAAATGTTGGGAGAATAAAGGAATCAGTCTGCAAAAAGAAAAAACCCGAAGGTCTACAAAGCAATCATGTTGCCAACCCTGCTGTATGCATGTGAAACCTGGACAGTGTACAGACACCACTGCAACAAGCTAAACCATTTTCACACTGGCTGCCTAAGAAAACTGATGAGGATAAGAAGGTGGGACAGTATCACAGACAGATGTTCTCAGACAAGCTGAAATTCTAAGCATCCATACAAAATCACTAAGTCACATGGATGTCAGAAAAGCGACTGTCAAAGAAGGTAATGGAGGGAAATCAACTTCAGGGACTATTCAGAAGAAAATGCTTCAAAGATTCTCTCAAGTTATCCTTGAAACACTTCAACACTTACCATAAGCCTTGGGAAGATTTCACACAGGATTGCTTCTCCTGTCTCATCCATAATGGAGCTACAGATTTTGAACTGATAAGAATTGCATAGGCAGTGAAGAAACGTGAGCAGCATAAATCTCTAAACTGCTGCATGTCCTCTATTGATAAACGACTCCATGAGGCATCTCTTTTCAGTGTACCATAAACAATTCAAGGCACAAATTGTCCTGAGCAGTCACTCATATGTTCAGACCAAACCAATTAGTAATATTGTGGTCATCTTCAATCTTGAAGGACTAACAACATTTGTTCAAATGACAAGTAAAGGTGAACCTGCACACAGAGGTCAACTGTGAAGTTTGGATATTTTCCATTGGGTGGCTGTTATTGACAGGTTTGATTGTACTACTAATGCTACAGGACATAGAATTACTTGCTTCAAACACAAGAATAAGAATAAATCAGCCATTTTTGCATGAGCTATAAATACAGTAATATCCCAATTTCAATAACATCAATTTTCACCATTACTATCCCATTCCTAAGAAATCTGGGATCTTTCAAATACTTGGTCAAAGCAGAAGTTGATAAATTTTAAATTGTCACACTCACAAACTGATAACTAGTCTTCCATGGAGCTATGAGGTCGGCACATTATGTCAAAGTTCATCACAATAAGCCCACACCAATCAGGTCATAAACAGTGTCCCCATCATGTTTATGTAAATACTTAAAGAGTTGGTGACTGGTTCACCATGCATACATGGCTACTGGTACACCATGCATACTTAGTGATTGATACACCATGCAAACATGGTGACTGGTACACAATGCATACATGGTGATTGGTACTCCATATTGTTACGTGTAGGCTCATAGAAATGTAACAAAAGAAAAGAGTGAAGTCAACAAGCTTTGTAAATTTTAACAAAATAATTTATTTCCCAGAAAACAAGATAAAAATATGAAATAGGATTTACGGTTTGTGAATATTATCCAAAAATTAATCCTAAAATTGAAAAATATAAGTCCTATCACTAAACAGTTCTAACTGAATCCAGGTTCAAATCTTGATGAAATTCCAATGTGGAAGGCAATGACGTCAGATGAGGTCATTGTACTGATGGCAACAATTCCTCGTTGAATCACAGTTTATAATGTTTCCATTTAGAATTCCAGAATAAATTTCCACTGAATATCTTTGTTCAAGTATTTCATTGAAGTAGAATATTTCCCAGGGTGAATAAATTATTTTTAAATATAAAAATCAACTCAAATAGCAACAACTTGACAAATACCTTGAGCCCAAAGGTACAATTTTACGACTGATCAATCTACTAGCAAAATGGCTGTTTTAAGCCTCGATTTTAGATCACATGGTGGCTTACGTGACAGGGCAACGTGATCACTAATTTAAACAGCGCAGTAAAAAAAATGCCAATTATCACGTAGGCAAGAATAGCCCTATCTAAGAATCAGATTCCCACACTGGAAATGAATTTAAAAATAATACTGTTTACAATTCAGCTAACACGTAGGCTGAAAAATGACCTTGGTAATAGCCAATCGTTTTCACTCGATGTTTACAAAACGTCTCAACCAAGGTGAGCCAAAAATACTGATAATGTAATACCTTTTACGTTCTATTCAGATCAAACAGAGAAATGAATTTTCCGAAAATAGTCAAATCCCGTGAAAATTATCATTATTATAAAATATAATGAAACAAAAATAAAATAAAAAAGAATTTAAAACTAACAAACAAGCAACTTAATTACATATTCGTAACAATATATACATGGGACTGGTACACCATGCATACATGGTGACTGGTACACCATTTATACATAGCAATTGGTACACCATGCATACATGGTGATTGGTACACCATGCATACATGGTGACTGGTACACCATTTATACATAGTAATTGGTACGCCATGCATACATGGTGATTGGTACACCATTTATTCATAGTACATGTAATTGGTACACCATACAATGTGATTGGTACACCATGCATACAAGGTCATATGCTTTTAGAAGTGGTTATTTTTATGCAAGTTTTGAAAAACAACAAGGGAAGTGCACTTCTTAGGGCAAAGTGCAAGCATTATGCTTAATACAGCAAATGCAATACCTGGACAATGACACCATCGACCACACTAACAATGACAACAGTGCACTATCAGTAAAGTCATACTTGTGAAAGCTTAGGAACAAAAGAAAATTAATTTTAAAAACCTCCAATTGTTTCATCATCTGCCTTGTATTTTCTTCTAGCTGCTCCTGCAATCTGGCATTTTCCTCCAGCAGGGCTTTGCCAATTTCCGCTGCCTGTGTTCTATCCTCTTCTGCCTGTCTTAGCTGCTCTTGTAACTCCTGTATCTCCTGCATGTCCATGGCTGCTGACCTGACATAAATTACATCTACCATTAATTAATACATAGTAAACATACATATAACTTTACTTGCAGGATACAAATGTTTAAAGAAACAAGACTGAATGTAACTGTGCAATCACTTTACTGTATAAAGATTACACAACACCTGAGAAAATTAAACACATTTCACTAAAATTTCTATAACTTATTCTCTATAAATAAGCTATTACTTTTCTCTATACGACCGCTCTGGTGGCCTAATTGGTTAGAGCATCAGATTCGGATGCGGGAGATCGCGGGTTCGAACCCCCCAGCCAAGTCATACCAAAGACTTATAAAAATGGTACTAACATTTGCCTCGTTAGGTGCACAGCATTAAGAGGTTAGTGTTAGGACAGGTCAGCCTGGTGTCAGGAACATGTGACTTGGTGGATGTTCTAACCACTAGGCCACCGGAGCAGTCCGTAACAATGCTAATAATTGGGGGGGGGGGTTTCGTTTTCTTGTTTTTCGGCCCATTGCAATGACCTATTCCACATTCCAAGTTTGATCCCAGTCTCCTTAGCATTCTGTTTTCTTCATCAAAACTTGAGGCATACTAATTTCTGTTGGCTAGTCAAGCAAGAATCATTCTCATGAACATGTCACAAAAGAAATTACATTGCCCTTTGAATAGTACCCACATGACAGTCACTTGAAAATGAAAATATAACTGCAAAAGACACTGATAAATTGCTGGGTTTTTTTTTTATGATTTATGTCAATTAACATGGGAGGTCGTAGTCCTCTGACAAAGAAATAAAAATCTTAAAAAACATTGGCCAAGTCATAACAAAGACTTATAAAAATGGTACTAACAGCTGTCTCTCTTGGTGCTCAGCATTAAAAGGTTAGTGTTAGGACTGGTCGGCCTGGTGTCAGGATAATGTAACTGGGTGAGACATAAGCTACATGTCTGCAGCATGATGTCCCAGTGCTAGACATCACTATAAACTGTCACACTGCAGATGTCGTAGCAATATGACAAAGTTTTAAAGCTACATTAAAAATCTAAATCACACAAACACACACACATAAAACCTTAAAATCACTAGTTTTCTAAATCCCATTACGATAAGATGCAAGTGTTCCAAACATTCTGTAACGATTTTTAATATGATGGATTAAAACTGCTGATTAATCCTTATCGAAAAACTGTCAAAGCACAGATGCATGTAATTAGTCTTTTGATCAAAATGATCATTAAGCACAGTGGATTAACAGGTGTCTTAATCTCCTTATCTGCTAAGATCTAACCTATGTGACTTCACTTAATCCCATTCCTTGACAGCTTGTACACTACATGATTGATACTCACTTTGTAGAAACAGATTCAAATACAACAGAATTTTGCCAGAAAAAAAAGAAAAAAAACAAGCTTCCATACTGACGACTCAGCCATTGGAATTGTCATGTTTCCAAACAGAAGTACGTGTCCTTTTACACAGATTTCAGTGTGCCAGAGAACCCAGATGAATGTAGAACTCATTCCCCCAAAAAACTACATGTTTAAACAGTCATTTTTAGACTACGTGATAAAAGCTAAAGTGTTTTTCTGCTATTGTGTAGTTCATAGCAGAACACAATCTGTCATTTGTGGATCATTTTAGAGACCTGCATAAGAAAATACTCCCTACTCAGATGAACATGAACAAAATGCTGTGACAAAATAACAAGAACTTAGGATAGTTTGATTAACAGCACCATTAAGTCTCTAATGAATGTAAAGATGAATACTAAGGGACTAAACATTAATTTTGTGTGGAGAGGGCTTGATTTTTTTTGGTTTAATTCTGCCTCTCCCCCATAGATTGAAAAAAAAAAACTCTATTCATCACTGCAGTTGACAAACAAAATTTATCTTGAGATTTTTTAAAAAAATGGCTTGAATCAAAATCTGAGCCCCCACCCTACTTAAGGCTAAATGATCTGTAATGACATGCATTTGCATCAAGCCCCTACTGACTTATTAGTAGCATAGTAGCAGCAAAGTTTGCAACTAGTTAAGATAGTGTTCCACTATCCAACAGATCTCAATGGCAGAACCATGTGATTATGTGAGTGTGCACATGTGCATATGTGATATTTGACAATGCAAAGTCAACAAACAATTTAGTTTCAAAGTGTTTTAAATGCTTCTAGGAAGACAGAAAGTTTCTTTTTTTTTGTTCAAAATTTGAATTTCCAGTCATTTTCTATAACCTTATACGAAATTTGTTCTATATTCTCAATTGTAGAAAGTTGCTTTTAGGGGTCATACACACTGACCCTTTGGGACCACAAAACTGACTTTTTGGACACAGTCCTTTGAAGATCTATTGCTATAGCAAAATAAAACGTCAGAATACATGAGGAAACAAACCCACAAAATTAAAAACAAAACTATACACTGATATATAATAAGTTTAAAGGAATTAACTGTATGAGATATTCTTATGTCATATACTATTACGGAAGTAAGATATCAAACCACTTCACACACCAACCCTGTCCATCAACAATACAGGGTCAATGTCTTACACTGTTGTACATTGCAGGACTAGCACAAAATCTGCACAATGTTCCTATGTACTACAATTAGTACATCTTTGCTAGCCAAGGTTCCGATATGATAACCCTATCTACACCTTGGCATATCGAGCAGATATTTTTCTGCTTTAGGTCTGTGAATTTCAGTGAAAGGCAGCAAGCCACCGCATCAAATCAAAATTAAGTTGTTCAAATTCGAACACTATTCCTATATAAACAAGACAAGGGGAGCACACAACTTGAATAGACTGATAAATAAGCAATTTTCCACTGCCGGTCCATGTTTGTACAAATGCCATTCATTCAAATACACCTGTAATGACTTCCATCTGACACACAGTCATACTTTTGATGTTAAACTTCCAAAGTATCCTTTTAAGGTCAATAGCCCCCACCATTTTTCCCGATGTACAATACACCACACTATTGGTTAGGCAACTCATAAAATCCAATAGATGTCACTAGGACAAAGCACCAATATATATGTTTGATTCGCTAAGGTGTCGTTTGGGTTATCGTATCAGAACCTTGGCTAGCGAAGATGCTATCAGTACCCTTACAAGGCTTCCTTTAGTGTGATATTTTAAGGGTTCATGAGATCAACCACATTTGAATTTTATGAGGTCTATACAAAATGTTCAAAGGTCCCATTTTCAGGTTCCTAATGCAAGCTGCATATGTCGCACTGAGACTCATAGAATCAAGATATAGTGTGATATTTTTGTGTCATAGTGGACTTTTCTTTATCTATTTCTCACAAACATAAATAATACAAGTGTAAGAGTGTGTTTAAGTATAATCTACTGAGCAAATATTTCCATAAAGTAATTGACAATTTTTCCATTTTGTTAAAGACAACTTTAAAGAAGTATTCAATATGACTTTTCCTTCAAATGAGATTGCCAAAGGGAATGTATTAACATTACGATATTCCTCTGAGCACAAAATAGTTGATTTACATTTTTCTCAGCAACTTCCCTCATTCAAAACTTGCATGGATACACGATAGCAAGATTCCCCCATTCTGTGAGCAACTCCTGCAGGAATGCAAGTTTAATGTGAGTGATATGTCCCAGATAAAATTTCAAGTGCATGATAATTATACTAAAAATGAAGTAAATTCAAAGAGTTTTATTTTCTGCACTGAAATCTATACCACAGTCTTCTTTCCATAAGCTAGCACTATTCAGCATGGTTTAAATATAGAGCTGAGATTCCCAAAAAAGTAACCAGCGTGCATGTGACGTATGTAATTGTGCCTGGATGGGTATTAAAACTACTTCCACAGGATCGAGACATACCCATGCAGACCATATTTAGCAAATGTTTCTTTCTTCAGAGAATTCGCAGAAATTTGCTCTGGTTCATTGCTAAACAGCTGGATCATTTACATCCAATTTTGAATTATTTTATCACTTATAAAAAACTGCAGGATTCTTTGTATGGGGATTAAATGCTTGCTTTTTTATTTTATTGCACCAGTGATGCACCAATGTGCATTAATGGAAGCCCTGCCCTAGCTCCATCAAGTAGCTAAGGGGTTACCCTGCAAAGCAAAAGTAAATGAAATCGATCCATTGCTAGGGTTGCCATACATAGACCAAACTACATACACATTTTGGTTCGAGCAGGCAGACAAAGAACGAGTTTAATACAGCGTAGGCAGGTCGAGGTCATCGGGTTGAGACTATGTTCCTATGCCTTATCAAATGAGTTCTTTCGCCCGACTTGGAACAAAACACTTATGTGGCTTTGTACTTATTACGTATCCTCTTTTTATTCACACATTCTTTTAAAAATTTTAATGTATAATTTTGAAAATGTTATTTAAGCATTTGGCATTTTATGAAAGATATTGTACAACCCATCATCATGTGCGTATCTGGGGTTTGGCCTATTTAGCAGTCTATCTGCACTGCGGATATGGTGATTAGCTTTTTTAATTTTTACAAATGTTGTATGGGACATACGAATGAATTTAATCTTGAGTCTAAGACAAGTCAATTTTTTCCTTACCTCTCAAATGGAACATAGGTTCTGGACCAGTAAAAGCCCCTTTTCTTACACTGTTTAATGAATATACACCACATCTAATTAAATTTAAGGGCAAATTTTACAGACTAAAAGTAATTAAATACACTCAAAATATTTTTATGTTTCAATTAATACCAAAAAATTTTAAATTTTTTTAATTTAAAGCGATATTTTAAGCACATATTTTTATGAAATTGAAGATTCGGTCTGTTTTACATTGCGACTAGATTTTTAATCTTCATTTTTTGGATATAATTAACATAAGGAAATTTAAACAATATCGCAATATTGTTCTTTTTTCATCTATTTCCTACTCAGAAGAGTTGCAAGAATTTAAAATGTAAACATATAGTTCACTTTGTGTGACCGAGTAATAAAAAAGTCTCAACACATTGTTACAAGATGTAATTCTTCTAAATTTACACCACAATCAAAACAGCTGCATCTCTCTGTGATATGTCTCCTTTATGTTGCAAGTGTTTGTCAGTTTTGCCCTTAGATTTACTATACAATTTTGATTCCTCTGTCATTTCAATAGACAATTTGGAATTCCTTCACTTAAACTTCTTCCTAAAAACAAAATATAATTCTGCTTGCCATATTTCTGAAACTCTGAAACTGAAATGGGTTTTACCTACCTAAGTTGGTTATTTTAGATGATTTACATTGTGGAATGTCTCTTGGAATTTAAACAAGGGGTAAATGTTTTCCAAATGTGTTATTCTGCGGGTACTCTTGATCCCAGCAGCGAAAAAAGCCATTTGCATCAAACACGACTGTATTTCTTAAACTTACAAATGTGTATTGGCATTTTTGAATAATGTAAATCATTTGGGATATTTCTAAATGGATCATTATTATTATTATTATTATTTCAAATTGTACAAAATAGTTCCAAGCTGGGTGTAATATACAGAAATTTTAGGTGTGTGATACAGAATTATAGACTGAACATCTGTATCGACCCCAGATCAGCTATGTGAGATTAAAAGGGTATGTAATAAATCTTCTTTTTCCCAGACATGTCCTCCTTCTCAATCCTTAAATCTCTATACAGACACTGATACAGATACACCTCCCTACGATGTCATAGCCTCAATGTATTTGAGGCTATGATATGATCCTGTTCCTAACAAGACAGTAAATAAATCTATTGTCAAAGACTTAATGATGACTGTATTTAAAATTTACTACATAAGTAATGTTTTGTCAGAAAGTTTGGCTAATAATAAAGTTATTAAGTCTATTTCAACAGACACACCAACTCTCTCGATTTAGTCGGAAGTCTCCCGATTGTGTAGAAAACCTGACAGTCCCAAGCAGGAGCAAAATTCTCCTGATTAAAAAATACTTTTTTAGTTGTCCGAGTCGACAAGAAGTAATCAGGGCAATCATCGTATAGAAGTTGGAGTCTTTTATATGCATGCAATAGCTGGGCAGTATATTCAAAGACTTGCCAGTCCTGCTTCAACCACCTGCAGAGTGGGAAAATGTTGTTGATGAATTGATCATTTTAGCTGTGCTGATAATATTTATAATGACAGAATTCAATGGCTGAAAACCCCCCAGATGTACATGTTGTCATTACAAGAAAACATCAAAATAATATTATGCAATAGCTGGGCAGCAAGTTCAAAGACTTCGACTAGCTATTGAGTGGGAAAATGTGCTGATATTTACAATGACTGAATTCAGCGGCAGAAAGACCCAGAAATGTACATGTGGTCATTATAAAAGTGCATCAAATGAATAACTTTACCTTTCATTATTGTGTTGTTTCTGAGTGTTGCCAATTAAGTAGTGCATGTGACCTCAAATCAAGACACACTGAGAATTCCACAAAATGCCATTGCAAATTTGGATAAGTATTTTGGGTTAAATGGCAAACTGACATAGATTGTAAAAGATTCAAAAGAGTGCTAAAGTTGCTGATAGTTCAGATGGGACAGTAGCCAGGTGTAAGAAAGTGCTAGTTCAGATGGGACAGTAGCCAGGTGTAAGAAAGTGCTAGTTCAGATGGGACAGTAGCCAGGTGTAAGAAAGTGCTAGTTCAGATGGGACAGTAGCCAGGTGTAAGAAAGTGCATGATGCCTTAGTGTTTGGAATAAGACCTTTCCTTGGAGTGACAAACTTCTGTCTCACTCTGATGAACAAACAAGAGCTTTATGTCAGTGTTGTAAAGAATTGGAAAATTAAGCTCAATGAAAACAACTGGTTCTCCTAATCTGTCAAGATCCACATTTCATTTTCTGGGTGGGGACAGCAGCTTTTACTGGTGGGACTCCTTCATTTACCAAACAGTCCTGGACACCTAGTTCTAAAATCCTAGCAAGACCTCTGGTAGGCATATAGCAAAAAAGCAAAACAGGTGGGCAATATACACTCTGTATAGTTTGCAATTCCGACTTTCAAATACTTCTTGGAAGAAAAAAAGATGCTGAAAAGCACTGCAAGAATTTCACTCATATAACTAGTGTTAAAATGGCCAGGTCAATGCCAAAACTCCCACTTTACAAACGCAGTCTCCCACTTTAAATGACCCACAGTCCCATTTTCATTACCATAAAAGATGACATGTCTGTTTGCATGTTAAAGCTAATCACACTTTGTCCACCATGACAGATAACACACAAGATTCTCAAGGAAATTCCTTTCTCAAATAAGGCTTGCAATGCCATATATGGATATTCTACGAAAAATTATTCAATGCATATCATATTTACTCAATCTGTTCAGGTTTCCAATTAAGGCCGCAAAGTCCTTACATGGCGCACGAAAAAACAAGGCTGAAAACAGAAGTAATTTTCAGCCGAACTGAATTGGATAAAGAAAGTAAACATATTTTACACATATTTTTACAATGGTATTCGACCGCTGCAGTGGCCTAGTGGTTAGAGTGTCTGCCTCAGATGTGGGAGGTTGCGGGTTTGAACACCAGCCAAGTCATACCAAAGACTTATAAAATATGGTACTAACATACTAACAGCTGCCTCGCTAGGCGCTCAGCATTAAGAGGTTAGTGTTAGGACTGGTCGGCCTGGTGTCAGGATAAAGTGACTGCATGGGACATCATACTACATGTCTGCGCCATGATGCTCCAGTGCTAGATATTGCTATAAACTGTCACACTGCAGACATCAAAGCATTATGACTGAAAAATTGTTAAAGCCACATTAAAAGTCCAAATCACACACACACACACACACACACATACACACACACACACTCACACACACACACACAATGGTATTCAGCAATTCTGGGATTAATTTCAGCAATTCTGGTATTTAATTTCTTTCAGTATAATGTAAGGAAAATGTTACATTTTTTATGGTAGGCTGAAAAAGCACCAGGTTTAAACCCCACCTGGCTGCTCCACTGATACACAGAGGATCATGTTAGTACCCCCGTCCACAAAGTAGGAGTACTATATTAGAAGTCACACAGGTCATGTACACATTCAACACCAACTATTTCAGTCATGAGTGACAATTTTTAGAATTTGATTCTACATACCTTTAAGTGGCAAGTATTCACTCCAGGGTTCTTACAGAATTCTGAATGATAAATTAAAAGACTTTTCCCAAACTTTCAAAGACCACAAACATAGATTTCCAAGACCTATTTTTGCTAACATTTTGTATACAAGTTATGTTATATGAGAAAACAACAAATGCAAAATACTACAAAATTGTTTAATGATGAAATTCAGACTATAATTAATTACCTAAAATTGCTTTATAATGATCTTGAAGATAGGTTAACATTCATTGTTATTTCAGAAATATGTAACTTATGCATCAGATTTAATACAAAATAAATTGTTCTCTTAACAGACATCAGCACTGCTTTAAATGCATTATTATAGTTGCTGTTTTTTCTCTTCAATCATTTTGGAAAGAGAAGCCACCACTGTCATCTTTTCCTCTGCTCTTCTCCTAAGAGCATTTGACTCTGTGACAAGCACAATGAGTCCTTTTAACTCTGCTTCTTCTGCCTTCTGAAAAGATGAAGCATGTAGGCTGGCAATGTCACCTTCGAGACGCAGCTTTCTGGCTTTAAGTTCTTCCACTTCATCCATGGATAACTCCCGTTTCTTTCCTTTTCTGATTTTCTCCTCATGCTCTTCTTCTGCTTTCTTCTTATCCAGATAGGCATGGTACTTATGTCTTGCTGAGGAGGCATATGTCATCATTTCATTGCAAATGAAGATTTCCAAAGGTCTACCTGCTTTTCTCATTGTGTCAATGATTAGCCTTTGAGCTCTGAGGCTTTCTCTGCTGAGGGTCTCAACAGATACCTGTTTGTTGACAGAAAATCCTCTCTCCACTGTTGCCTGCCCATGTGACAACAACAACATTTTCTGGAGAACATTCCAAAGTTCAACATATTCCTTTCTTTTGGAAAGGACAGAATAAAACACTTCATCAAGGCTGTCATCTGTTCTAGTGAAGCATTTCAAGGGATGATTGTCTGAGTGGATAACTTCATCCACTAATTTTCCATACTGAGTCAATATTAAATCACATCGGGACTCTACTTCTCTTCCTGCCTCACACATAATTCCGAGGACACTACAGAGTTTTGCTTGTCCCTTTTCCTTATCTGACTCTGATTGCATAAGTCTAGGATCAGCCCAAAACATGTTTTTCACCAAGGGATATTTCAGGGGTGATTTCTCAAACAGCTTCTTTACCACTGCAATCAAAAAGTCTCTGCACACTGTTCTGAAAGCAAATCTACCCCTGTCTGAAGCTCCTGCCTTTAACAATGTTTACAAAGCTGAAAAGCCAACATTAACTTTTCCTGCATCAAGGAAATTCTCTTTCTTACCAAACCTGATGTTCACTAATGCTTTCACAGACTTTGCCTTGGACACAAATTCAGGTTTCATGTAACGTGACATGAGGTCTTTCACTAAAACTCCCAGGTCTGTGGCAAGGAATGGAAGCATAGGTTTATCCGTTTGGTAAGCCTCCAAAAAGGGTTGTGTGATTCTGGCAATAGTTATAAACATCTGCAGCATAACTTTAATCAAAGGATCCCCAACAGCATCAAGAACTTACTTAAAGGACTGCAGGTTGGTACTGTTATCTTTCTATTCTTCACATATGAAGAAAAGTCAGTGAGATGAGGCAAAAAAAAAAATGACCCTCTCCACTGGTTCAACATTCTCAAGCCACCTGAAACAAAGAAAATCTTATTCAGTTAGATTAAAAGAGAAAAGAATTAAAATAAACTTACTGAAATAAAACAAAAAATAAAAATAATTAAGGTAGCAATGAGAACTTGAATTTGTTTCAATACCAAGTAAGTTATATTAAAAATACATGTACTTTCAGAAATGAAGGAATTAAAAAAGTAAAATAGACTGCATAAATAGACATCAATTAAACCAAATAAAAATTCATACCTGTGTTTACAATACTTCAGTGGAAATACAGTTGATCCTGTAATGTCCATGAAATCTTGTCTTCTTGCTGGTGAATCATGGTATAGGTGGTACACACTGCTCGGAAGAGTTTCCAAATCCCATGGTACTGCTGCACAACCAATGCAAAATGCATTATGCATAACATGAAGTCCACAGCTACCAGCTTCTAACAGTTTCAAGGGTGTTGAATGTGAAATATGAGACTGCAACAAGTCATACAATTTCCAATTAACTGCTGAAGACCCGTATATCCTTATACCCTGGGTCAGACAAAATGGGCTCAAACTTGTCTTCCAAATCTTCAGCACGAGCATGACCAAGAAATTGAAAGTGATATAATATGTGCTGATTTTGTTGCAGTCCCATATCCGTACAAGCGAGTCAATTTGCTTCTCCTGCACATCTTTGTTCAGAGTCTCATCAAACAGAAGGACATACAAGTTGGCCTCTCTCACTTTTGTCAACAACTGATTAGCAAAATGAGGTGCTATTCCAAACACACCAAGATAGACTGCCTTGCTTTCACTGCATGAAAACTGTTCAGCAGTCGTACTGTCAGGAAACATTGCTTTGAAAATATTGTTGATACCCTTGCATGAGTTCAGGCTGTAGTGGCTGTGAATACATTTCATTGTCCAAAGAACTTTGGCCTGTAGTACTTCAGATTTAGAGCAAAAAGTATTTAAACTAGTCTTTAAAGTAGAAGTTGCTGGAGCTGATTTGGAAGCTGCTTTGTACTCGTCATGCCATCTGCTGCTGGCTGTGAAAAGTATTCACCTACTGGTGCGACTTGTTTTGCAGATTTTTTTATTTTGTTGGTGCTTATATCCTAGAAACAAAACAAAAGTAATTATCATTGCTAGACTATCAAGCATCAGCCAAGAATGTTCAATAAATAAATTTAAACGGGCCCTCTTTTCAATTTGCCATGTCTCCCACAAATCATCAAATTAAACAATATCTTATTTTATACTGCAAGAGTTATAAGTTATCATTATTTTGCCCAAAACTACCAATAGCCTATACTTCTGCATCTTTGTTCCACTATATGAAAAGTGTGTAGTCATTGTGTACTAATTTGCATCTTACCTTTGGTATAACTTGTAATGGCACCTTCTCCCACTGAAGCCAAGTTATCATCTTTTTACACAATGTACAAAACGCCTTTCATTTACATGTTTTATCCCTTTTCAGCCATTCTTTGTATTTCTCTTTTTCAAGCCAGATATCGTTGAAAGAGCAAAGACCTGGCATTTTTAAACACGAGGTGAAACAAAAATGAAGATGTAAATTGACTGAACAAATTTTGAATCCTCGAGCATGTGTTACTTTTGCGAACTCTCTACATAGAGTGAGCACTTGTTCACTATAACCAAAATTCAATTGGCTGAACAGTCTTGTTAAAAAAAAAATCATGAATTAGTGTAATGTAAATGAACATTTCGATTGGCCAAAGCTGATGAACTTGTCTGATCAAATTGAACGATTCATCAAAAGAAAGAAGCCAGGAAAACCGACTACATCCAAATCTAACGACCTTAGGCAATTTTATTTGTGATTATAATAATAATAATAATAATAATGAGGACTTTGTATAGCGCCTAATCTTTAGAAGCTCTAAGCACTTTGCAACATTAGATAATACCTAAAAACAGATATAATGATATGATTATGAAAAACAAACACCATGAAATTAGAAAGCAAAAAACGTGCTGAAAATAGTTATGGTGCTGACTTCCTTTGATGAAGGGTACATTGTTTTTATTGAAGATTGTAGCCGGCTTGCTTGATGAAGAGTGCATGTGTTATTGAAGTCACCGCCAAGGCCAACTTTGGATGGCCAGACAAATGCTTGTTTGTTATTGCTTCAGCAATGACACTGAACGGGTCATGAAAAGAAACCATGAAAACTTGACTACATCCGAATCTAACAACCTTGGACAATTTTATTTGTGATTATGGAAAGAAATTAAAATGTTTGGGTATATTTCAATTTTCAAAGACTTTTAAACCTCAAGCTAATCTGCTTGATTTTCCCAAACTTTCAAGGCCTTGAAAATGCTACCACATTTTTCGCAAACTATCAAAGACCTTCAAAGACCATACGAACTCTGCACTTCATTTGGATTCTCATACATCCACATTCCTTTGGAATGTCATTATTTAGGCACGCCAAGAAGTGCCTACGGCAAATTCAATGTTAAAGTACATAAACATATTTGGACAAAATGAACCTAAAGGTGTGATCCAGTTCAATCCAGATTGAATGTCGCACGCTGTGATGTCACAACGAAAGCTACGCACATTGATAACAAATTTGTACTACCGTATATTGTGATGATTCCACTCAACGTGCTGTTTACTAGACCCATGCTTAGTATATGGCCACCATAGTAAAAGGCCGTAGATATAGATAATTTTCGTCTGGAAGTTTCTTGATGACAGTTAAGGTGCCGAGTAGGATTGAATAGACTATGTTTGAAGAAAATTAGTGGTAAATTTTAAAAGAGCCATTTATATTTAATATAAAATGAGGAAATAAGCATGAATGATCCATGTGACTTGTACTATACACATTAGAACTAGGATACACTCACTCTCCAGAGCATCCTGTTTTTTGAAAGATCAAATATGGTGGCTAATAGTCAATCCGTACCCAAGTTGTTTTGTTCCCAGGAGAAACTGGTCATTTCGTACCCAAGGCGATGGTTAATTCATACCTATTATGTATTGTACTCAGTCAAATATACTGTATTGTCACACTTACTGTTCCCTCTCTAATTACGAACCTATCTTTGTCTAATAAACTATTCCTGCCATAAAAATTGCATGAGTAAAGCATATTCGGGTAAAATATTGTCCAAGCACTGATAAACATTTGTATTGTTTTCACTGAATAATACAATATATATATATATATATATATATATATATATATATATATATATATATATATATTAAATTCACATTGCAAGTAAAAAAAAGAAAACTTTGACCAGGTTTAAATAATTGAATAAGTCCTTTCTTTTGCAGTCATTCAAATTGACAAACATTGACATTTTTTTTGTTTTTATTCAGTAATGACTAACATGGCTGAAACAACTTCAAATGTTTAGCCACTCAATGCAACTAGAAATTCAGCGATCTTTTCATTACAGGCTGAAAACAGATAAAACTGACTTGCTTAATTGAGTTTGTCGTCTCCAATAACCATGACTGGTGTTAATTTCGACTTTTGTTTGGCTGTTACTCCTTAATATTCAAAGTGTAAACCGTGGTTTACTATCCAGACCACCAAGCCATTTTCCATCAGACTGCCGGCCTCAAAAACATACTTGTGCAAAAGTTTTGGACAATTTCACCATTGACAAGAAGCTAACAAGTTAGTGACATAACTGAAATTCTCATTTGAAATAAATGAAATTGGCAAATGAAATTTCATTTTCATTGCTTGGCATAATCTGTTTTCTTTTGTTATCATCCTAAATATAATGCACATTAATACTCTCGCGTGCGGGGTGGGGGGAATTTAACCTGGCACTGAATTTTACATATGTTTACTTCAGTATTTTAAAGCTATATATGTAATGTTTTAAATAACTGAATAAACTTATGCATGCTTGGATTCTGCCAGTAATAAAACATCTATAATGCGCCCCAGGTAATACGGCATACATGTCACCAAGGTAATGCCTGAAATCAAATATGTAACAGATTCAAATATGTATAAAATATATTTTTATGTAATCTTGATGGTTATGTTTGTACTTAAATGTCTGCAATAAACGACTCTAGTCTGGGGTACAAAATGGCATTGGGTACAAAACGACCATTGCTTTGGGTACAAAATGACTCATTTGCATACGAAACGACTGACCTGCTTCGAAATATGATCACCCTAACCACTGTGATTCTGGTCAGACTTTTAAAGCGCATTTAAAGTCGATGTTGATTGTTGTTCTTCAAACTAACTTTGAAAAGCAACCAAATTTCAAAAAGTACGTTTAAGAACCATGAAGAAAACCCTTTTGCTGAAAAGAACTGGTACGATGCAGGTAACAGACGGACAGGGAACGTTGGGAGGCATATAAAAAAAGAACATTTAAAGATGTAATTTATTTTTCTTTTTAAATAACCCCCATAGTCAAGCAGTGGCATAGTGGAAATTCATCGAAAACTGGTAGCATTGTTGAACCTAACCCATCGTAACTCAATACCCATCAAAGCAGTTCAATTGATATCTTACATGGACGTGCATACCATAAATGTTCACTTCGTATAACAAAGAATCGTATTCGTTATTATCTTCTTTATTCTTCTTGTTGTTCAACTACTTGTTTGCAAACAAACCAGCCGGACTATTTGAATCCCCCGCCATTCATTGACGACTCCTTGGTTCTAACTAAGCTTAGAAACTTCGTACCGGAGGCTAGTACCGGAAAAAGAAAAACAAGGTAGGAAAAACATCCATTGCATTAAAAGATCTCCGGCGAAATGATGAAAACTTATGCAACTGGTGCTAACTCTAACGATGAATTTTCACCTACATTTAGAACTAAGCAGTGACATCATTTTACGAAGATAAGATCTCAATAGACAGAACATTCACGACCTTCAAGAGGTCAAGACTTTTATACATGTATGTTCTTTGACATATGTGAAGATCTTTTCCAGATCTGTAAATTTCTTATATACATATATATATATATATATATATATATATATATATATATATATATATATATATATATATAATTTTACAATTTAACATGTGTGAATAAAACGGGGAACAAGCATTGCAATTAACTGCTTTACGAACGCTTAGTTAGATTTGGTAATTTTATTTTAAGATAACTTAAATGATAATCTCACACAAAACCAGCAGTGATGATGATGATGATGATGATGATGATGATATTCACATAATGAAGAAGGAAATTTCAGGAAAAACTGTACGAAATCGAGAAACCGTAGGTCAGGGTATTTTTGGCAAAACTTTTACTCAGAGTATCACGTTTCTGTGTGTGTGTGTGTGTGTGTGTGTGTGTGTGTGTGTGTGTGTGTGTTACTGTATAAAGCCTAATTAATCATTTCATTAACGATTGATGTACGACGATTCAACAAAAGCCTATAAATTAAGTGACATAAGCAAGGTCATACTCATTTCTCAGTCGTATTTTCAGTTTTCTATTATCTATGCAAAGCATTCAACAAGGGAAATAGGATTCATGGAGAATCGTTTCCTACCATAGTACCGGTATGACACAAATCGGGTTCAGAAAGTAAGCAATAAGTAATTATATTGTCCCGAACTGTTTAACTAATTCGTACTTGTATGTTTCCCTAGAACACACATTTCAAACTATAGCATCTTAAAATCCTAGAGGACTACAAGTAATTTCATGGTGTTTGTTTTTGTAATCTTGTCGTTGTACATGTTTTTCAGTGTTATCTAACATTGTAAAGCTCTTGGAGTTTCTAAAGATTAGGCGCTGTACTAAGAGAACATTATTATTATTATTATTATTATTATTATTATTATTATTATTCAGCATGTAACCTTTCACCTTTCTTTAAGTTACTATTACTTTATGTTTTCTGCCAGTATGTGTACGTGTGACTCTTCTGATTAAAAACTAAAAACTGCTTCGTCAAACTGACTGGTATGGAGCTTGTGAGGCATTTCCATTGAGAATATTAAATGAACCTTCTTTGGATACTGCATCAGAAGCACCGGTTCCAGGGCTGTGTCAGGTCAAGTCGGGGGGGGTGGGGTCAAAAATTTCAAAAGGACCCTGAATAGCTTCGAAAGGGCACAAAAGGAAACGTCTATGCGTCTATTCTCTCAAAATGTACATAATATCTAATAAACGTGCGCCAAAAAATCAATGGTCAAATTTCAAGTGACAGGTGACTACACGTTTGTGTGAGTGTAAGTTCTTTAGCCGGCAGTACGGAAACACACACACACACACACACACACACACACACACACACACACACACACACACACTTACATAGTGAGAAAGATTGGGTGTTCCATATTGTTACGTGTAGGCTCGTACAAAAATAACAAGAGATAAGAGTGAAGCCAACAAGCTTTGTATATTTTAACAAATAATTTATTTCCCTAGAAAACAATGTAAAAATTGGAAATAGGACTTACGGTTTGTGAATATAATCCAAAATTTAATCCTAAGATTGAAAAATACAAGTCCTATCACTAAACAGTTCTAATAAAATCCAGGTTCGAATCTCGATGAAATTCCAATATGGAGGCGATGACGTCAGATGAGACCGTTGTACTGGTGGTAACAGATCCTAGATTGAATCACAGTTTATGTTTCCGTATAACTCCAGAAAAAATTTCCACTGAATTTCTTTCTCTCAGAACTTTTTATAAAAAGATAACACTTGTTTGGTTTTCTACAGAATAAATTATTAAATTCCAAAGCCAAAAGAACTTCATACTGGCAACAACAATTAGAAACCTCTTGAGCCCTCAAGGTTTAAAATACAACTGAATAAATTTAATACCAATTGGCTGTTTTAAACCTCGATTTTAGGTCACATGGTACTCCAAGTGATAGGCTGCGTGATTTACTAACTTGAACATCGCAATAAAATAAAATGCCATTTGTCACGTATGCAAGAATAGCCCTATCTAAGTACCATATTCTCACTCTGAAAAAATATAAAATAGAAAGGCTGTTTACAATCCAGTTAACACAAGGGCCGAAATGACCTTGGAAATAGCCAATCGTTAACACTCGATGTTTACAAAACTGTGTACTAGAGTGAGCTAAAATAATGCTTATGTAACACCTTTTGCGTTCTATACAAACAGAATTTACTTGACAAAATATCGAATCCAGTAAAAATAATCATTACAATAAAATGTAATAAAAAAAATAAAAAAAATAAAAAAAAAAAAAAGAATTTTAAAACTATCACACAAGCAATTTAATTAGATATACGTAACAATATAAAGGTGGGTCAGCGACAGAATTGAAGACACATTAACCCATTATAGGAATAACAGCCATAATAAATAATAACCACCTACATGTAGAGGTACACCTGCTAATATTCACTGGTACAGGCACACCTGCTCTATTCACTGGTACAGGCACATCTGCTACTATTCACTGGCAGAGGTACACACTATTCACTGGAAAAGGTAAACCTGCAACAATTCACGGGTAGAGGTACACCTGCTACTATTGTGCAGGTACACCTGCTATTATTCACTGGTACAGACACACCTGCTACTATTCACTGGTACAAACACACCTGCTACTATTCATTGGTACGAAGAACACTATATACCCTAAATACTATAAACTTTACCCTCGAAGGAATACATGAAAGTCTTGCACGAACAAAGGAAACTTGTTAACTTTGAAGTAACACATCGAAGCTATTTAATTTCTTTAGTTAAAAAAAATTCCACTATAAATGTAAAAGCATACCAATAAACAAAAGTAAGAATTGCGTATTTGCAATTCGATGGTCATGGAGTTCTATAGCGGGTTAAAAACCAGGCAGAGTCGTTAAAACCAATCAACCATCCATCCGTATTAAAAGTTTGGTATCGACAATTGCTTTTTAAGGAGGTTGAAAAACTGTTCTAAATATCAGACCTTTTTACTTTCTCGACATGTTATATCATTTTCCATCATGCCGAAAGACTCTCTCTCTCCCTCTCTCTCTCTCTCTCTCTCTCTCTCTCTCTCTCTCTCTCTCTCGCTCGCTCGCTCATGGGTCTCTATCATGGGATGGGACTGTGAACCATGTTTATTGGTTAAGTGAGAAAGCATAATGCTGGTCCAACTTGAACAACCTTACTTCATATACATGATTCTATAAGAACGTGGCATCCTACACGGGACCCCCGTACCTTACGTCAATATGATCAGATCAAATATAGGTTAAAGCGATAATCCAAAGTCATTCCTCGGACCTCCCCCCCCAAAAAAAAATCACATGAAAAATAAAACACACTGACGCAATGGTGTTCTGTTGGTAAATACTCGAGAAATATTCAGCAAAACAAACACATACTTAGATCGGACATGTACCTTACGAACCAACCGGAGGAACCTGATTTTCCTTACTCCCTCTACACGTGATTCCAAATGTACGTGCCCCCCTCCCCACACCATGTGTAACTACCTAGCCAAAAGTCAATAAGATTAGATCAAGACGAGGTTAAAGCGATAATCCAAAGTCGTTCCTCGAACAAAAAAAGGCCCCACAATAACAACACACTGACATAAAGGGTTATAATGGCAAGTACTCGAGAAACAGTCAACAAAACAAACACACTTTGACCGGACATGCACCTTATATATGTATGTATACCTATCATCTGCCATATGCACTTCTAACAGAAAACCTACATACATTTCATACATGTACTGCAGGGTTATGTAGTACATCTATGATATTTAGTAAATTGTAAGTAACAATTCGAGTCCCTGTGCACTAACGCACGTACAAACACGAAGAATTAGTTTAGATACCCATTTTCTCTTACATAAGTGGTGGACAAAACATTCAGAACTCACAATTACATTATATTATACCTCATACATTTAAGTTCCTTCTCGATCTCTTGTTTGTTTAAATTTGTTTAAACATATTTTATTGTCATAATAGGATACAATGGGATTGCTAGGATACATTTTGATTACTAGAATACAATGGGATTATTTGGATACAATGGGATTACTAGGATGCAATAAGATTTGGCACAAGTTCTAAGAACTTAAATTAGCCATTTTCCTACATGATACAAGTATTGCAACATATTCAACATAATAATGAAAACTGATTGGAGAGAGAGAGAGAGAGAGAGAGAGAGAGAGGTACCTTGACAGTAATCATGATTTGAGTAAGTTGTTGAAATCGTCCAGTAGCGGTCATATATTTGCATACATGATGTAAAATTCTATATTTTTCATTTGCATTGCCCTTCACCCAAAGCAGTAAATCAAAGCTAATGGTTGCATATGACATTGAAAGTAATTGTCTTATCAACTCATGTCGTGTCTACTCTACTTGAGACAGAAAATAAAAAAGTACAAAGTGGTTTCGATCCCACCGCAAAAACAAAAAGGAGTGTCAGCAAGTTGAACACGGTAAACGATCAGCTTTTAATGAACTTACACAAGGTCCTATTCGAGTATGGATAATATCCTGTGTGACGAGAAGGGCCCCGAGTGGCCGAGTGGTCTAAAGCGCTCTCCGTTACGGATCACTGCCATCTCACCTCTGTCTGCGTGGGTTCGAGTCTAAGATTCGGGGAATGTGGATATGTGAGAAAGCTTGCCAGTAGCTTCTCGTGGGTCGGTGGTTCTTTCCGCGGATTTCCCGGTTTCTTCCTCCACCATTAATACTGGCCGCCATATATAGCCTATCGTGTGCTGAAAAATGGCGTTAAGACCCACAACAACAACAACCGTGTGATGAGATCAGTAAAAAAAAAAAAAAAAAAAAAAAAAAGTTGTATGGCTGCGTAAAAGGAAAATGGACACTACATAAAGTTTAGTTCAAATACCTACTTGGAGTGACTGACCGGTCCATAACTTCAATTTTGCCCATTTACCTTTTGTTTAGGGGATGGGGTAAATAACCGGTCTATACATTACTCATAAGTATGAGGCGCCACAGCGGACAAAAGCTGGTCCATTCAGAAAGTTGCAGTTGAAAAATTTCGATGTCGTATATCGAGAAATCCAATATCACGTTTTGGATAAATTGCATGTCCTTAAAGTTCCATTTTCTAGATCGAGATTTTAGATTTTATATGTTGAATTATACAGTGGTAGTTTAGTTCTATTTTCTATGACGACGTTTCACAGCGTATATTTTGAATTATACAGCGATGGTTGAAATTTCAGTTCATATGTCGAGAATCCCTAATTCACACGTTGAATGTAACTGTTTGTGATGAAAAGTTCCATTTCATATGGCGAGTATTTAGATTTCATCTGTTGGATTTCACAGCAACGAGAAGCAGACTCCTTATTTAAAAATAACGCGGTCCGTTCACAAGAGCGACCTCTAGCGAAGAAATTCATAGTAATTCTCGACATGTGAATGGTAACTCTCAAACTGCAAATGCATGAAATGTAATGGCGCCTCATAACTGAATATACGAATGATGTATCTTAATACTCGATAACATTTTGAATTGTTAAGGTGGACATTATGTAATGTTACTTTTAACACCAAGACATCATTTCACTATATCAAAATAGCAATTCTGACAAGCACAATAAAATGTCCAACCACCGCTGTGTAATTCAACAGATGAAATCTAAAAACTCAACATACGAAATGGAACTTTCAGCACAATCAATGTGATTCAACAAGTTAAATTGAAACTCTCGACATATGACATTAAAATTTCAACAACCAGAAGATACAATCTAAAACCTCGACATTAGACATCGAATTTTCAACCAGCGCTGTGTAATTCAACCGATGAAATCTAAATACTCAACATATGAAATGGAACTTTCAAACATAAACTCTTTGAACCAATACGTAAATTAGGAATTCTCTACGTATGACATTGAAATTTCAACCACCGCCATGTGATTCAAACAACACAATCTAAAGCCTCGACATAGAAAATATAACTTTCAACCACTACTATTTAATTCAACAGATACAATTTAAAATACCTAGAAAATGGAACTTTAAGGACAAGCATTTTTGATACAACACTTGAAATCGGAATTCTGGACATATGACATCAAAATTTCAACGGCAACGTTCTGTTTGGACCAGCATATGTCCGATACGGCGCCTCATACGTAAGGTCATCAGTTCATTTTGGGGGATGAGTAAACGATCTATAATCCGCACCTAACGACCTCAGTACCATGCAGTATTCGCTAAATGTCAAGTGGTGTCGAAAATATGATGCTGAGCTCAGGGGCGCACGCATAATTTTTTATTTCGGGGTGGGTGGGTGTAAAAATGCAGTGGTCAGCTATTGCGTTTTACGGATATGTGCGGGATCTCACGGTTGAAAAAAAAAAAAAAAAAAAAAAAAAAAGAAGAAGACTAATGACAATGCCAAATAGGAAAAAAGGACCGGATCATTTTCTTCAGAAACACTAAAGTGGAAGATGTGTGCTAACGAAGACTGAATAAATTTTATATGTATTATTTATTCATTCTTCTTATCAACAATTAACAATTCTTAATGGATTTTAGAAATATATCCGGTGCCTTTGACAGCTAAATTCTGTAATGAATATTTTCCCGCGTTTAACTCGCGACCAAAACGATTGTGGGTTTGACTCCAGTCCCGATCTTGTTGGGTCTGCCGCCGCTCTGTTTCATGACAAAGACTTTAATTACGATAGTGCCATCACAATATATCTTTTCATGTGCTAATGCGCCATTAAACACCAGATAATCAGTGAATTGAAATGTCAGTATTAAACAAACTAAAATGAATATTTGTTAAACAATATTCGTGGTATCTGTGAACTACTTTACAACACACACACACACACACACACACACACACACACACATATAGATAGATAGATAGATGCATCCCTCCACCGCTCCCATCTTTCTCCTTCTCTCATCGACTGGGACTGTATGACTTGTTCTTGATTCCATATGCACGTGCCTTCCCATAACTCCTCGTCTTATGTCAATAAGAGTTGAAGTATTGTCTGGGGAAGAAAACACACACACACACACACACACACACACACACACACACACACACACAAACAAACAGACGACCAGATATGTACCTTTTATACATGCATGCACGCACCAACGCCCATACCATCTTGATCATGCACACGTCACCAAAATATGATGCGACAGAGTCGGTGGTATAGGCATTCATGCGTAGCATACACACCTGCATGAAGACATTTAAATACACAGCCAATCATTAGACATAAATCAAGGCATACATAATTAATTATAAAGAATTGTAAAGATAAATCAAACAGAACTTGTCTGCTGTTTTAGATGGTATTGGCATGCATGCGAAGCAGACACACCCGCACGTCGACCTAGTAATTAATTCTCATTTAAATACACAATGAATCCGGATTCCTAAGATAGAAATCAAGAGGCATATGTAATTAATTATAGAGAATTACACATATGCACCAAAGAGAATTTGATTATTGTTTTAGGGATTATTACATTGTGGGTCTAATGCGTACAACACATTTGGTATAGCATGTGATATAACACATTTCTTAACAGGGATTACAAAATTCGGAAAACATAATTTAAAAACTTGCGAATATTTTCAAGAGTCGTGTGTTACCTGTATTCATAAATTGATTATATTTATAAACTTTTATCCTGGATATGCAAAAATGAGATATACTTTTTCAGCATGAAAATAATATCACGACAGAAGATAATGATATTCATGACGTATTTCTTGCGGATGACAGAGTGTACAATATCTTTCATTAGCCCATCAACCGGTGACAGAGTGTACAATATCTTTCATTAGCCCATCAACCGGTGACAGAGTGTACAATATCTTTCATTAGCCCATCAACCGGTGACAGAGTGTACAATATCTTTCATCAGCCCATCAACCGGTGACAGAGTGTACAATATCTTTCATTAGCCCATCAACCGGTGACAGAGTGTACAATATCTTTCATTAGCCCATCAACCGGCTTCAAGTTCTAAATTTAATTGGGTTTTTAGATACATGTTATGGTAGCGAGAAATAGATCTTTTGTTAATACAAACTAGTTTTAAATAACGTGTAATTAAAACTTTAAGATAATGTATAAATGAAGTCTGCCCAAACTTGTCAGCATTGATCTTTTTAGTCGTAGTTCTATAGACTTTGTCAAACCATTTATCTGTCACAAAACTCTGATTTCTCTACACGCAGCTAAACAGTGAATCAACGTCTATAGATATTGCTTCTAGAATCTATTTCTTGTCATAGAAATTACCACATAAATTATTGCACAGAATAAAATACATAAGATACGACATGTTTTTCTTCATAAGTACCAGCTAACCCTGACCCAAAACGTTTGTCATGCAAAATTAAGGGTCGCCGACCAAGTTCGTCGTATACCACCAAGAAAGAGATACACATTTTCACAATGTATACTTTATGATTTGTTTCAACTACATCTGATCTGATGAATCCCTAAATTCAACAAGCATGTGTTAAATTTGGTGTAATGGTCTGATCGAACAGTAGGTAAATAAAAATTGTGAATACACTTTTTAAGTAAATGCATACCTTTATGAGCTATAGATAATAAGTTATGCAGGCCGTTGGAGAACTTTCTGTTCTTGTGAAATATAAGGTCTAAGTATTTATTTTCATCTACAGCATAAATATAGGCATTTCTTATATTAAATTTGTATGTGTGATCTTTTCTTGAACCAAACACAAGAACTGATGTTTTCCCTGTATTGACTGTACGTTTCTAGTTATCGCAATATCGACTGAACATATCAATGGGTATACCGCATGTCAACATCATTGTCGGCAACAAGAATAGTGTCACCGTATGAAAATAACATTTCATTTAACATGTTCACAGATTCATTGTGTCTGGAGAGTAAATCACAACCGCTACACCCATTTTTACTAATAAAAGTTATTCTAGGTCATTTTGGAATAAGGAGAACAACAATGGTGATAACGTTTCCTCATTTCGTACACGTATTCCTTTTACTGGAGAAAACCGGAAAATTCACCATTTCACACAGACACCTGGTTTTATATCATTATTAATACTTAACACCTTAACAAAACACTTTCCCCCGAATTTTATCAAACACAACTTATGCTATAGTCCAGTTAACCATGCGTTATGAAAGTTAAGCCTACTTTTTAAAAAAGTACAACATAGTTTCTTTTGGCAATGTCTAACAAATTTAATAAAACTAATGATTATGTCTACTGGAGGACAGCCATTTCTGAATCCAGCTTGAGTTTCAAATAGTCTTTTGATCTCTGGATTGTAAACTGGATATTTTCTTTCGTAATGATCATTCTATAACGACAGTAATGATTTTCAAGAGGTTTCTTATACTCTCGATTAACCGTTGACGTATTAGCTTGATTCACTGCAGTTTTTGTTTCTACTTCTGCGACTTTTCCTAAACAAGAGGTGTGTTTTCTGGCTTAGATATATTCATTACCAACCCATGGCTTACATATATTCATTACCAACCCATGGCTTAGAGTAAGCTTTTACTTGAGTGCATTTGCAGAACTTTCACCTTTGTCTTTATGAGAGAATATCAGTTCAATAAAATTGTTATGTCATAAATGATTCTGTTTACATCGTCTCGTCCTACATTATCTTTATTTTTAAATTCCAGCAACTGAAAGTCCATAGAGTTCTGATTTTGAACATTTATATTCGCCAGGAATTCATTTTTCTACGAGGTCTATTTTCTTTGGTAGAATCATCAAGTATACGAAGCTGGTTACTTCGAATCTGGTATTCTGAGTCACAGTGAATATCTGAAAACGAGGAATTAAAACCGAGCACTTCAAAACTTTTTTAAATTTACAATTGGAAGACACAGAAGGTTGTTATTTAATAACCAAGAAGGCTCTGATCATCGGATGTACATCTTACAACTCTCCTGTCTACACCCACCCTTCCGTTGCAAATGCACATATTATCTATACATGCATTCAATAAAGGCATACCATACCGATTTCTGTTTCTGTCTTGTGAGTATCTGACCCGGGTTGTAACATATTTTTCTGGACGCTCGGTTCCCTTGATATTATTGTTGTTGTGGGCAAAAGGGCTGTTAGTAATCTAAATAGGTTTTGGAGGTGAGGTGGGTGTGATATGGCCAAATATAACATATAGTACGAAATTAACGAAAAGTTATCAATTATTAAACTGTCACTTAAGTGTTCAGGGACGATCTGCTTTGCGGAAAATGTATTTATATGCGCTAAAATAGACAATTTGATATTGCGTTTACGCTCAGTAGATCACGGCAATGAGACTCTATTGAGCTATTGCAGTGTAATTATACTGCTGCATGAAGACTACGAAAGGCGCAAAGAGCATTATATTTTTCATATACATTGGGCGATGCAAACAATGCACGTTGCAAATACAACGATGTCATATCATGGGACCTGCCAATGTTGGTTTACCTCCAGTCAACCCAGTCCCTTAACTGACAGTCATATTTCACACATACCTGTAACCCGATGGCTATCAACTTTTCCATATTGAAAGTACAGTTATGGTTGGTATTGATAATAGCGAAAAGAATTCCGAAATATTCCTGAAATAAGTACTGTCAAATGACTTATTTGCTTGTTTACAGTTTGTTTGTACGTACCACTCCAACATGATCTCTACCAGTTTTTTTTTTTTTTTTTTTTTTTTAAATTTTATCGAGAAGGGTATATTCTGATTCCAATTCTACAACATCGAGAGAGAGAGAGAGAGAGAGAGAGAGAGAGAGAGAGAGAGAGAGAGAGTGAGTCCTTATTAAAAACTGCCATACCCCCGGAACCTTGGAGATATCTGCGACCGGCTTTTAGTATATATCTTATGACCAATGACACTAAATTTAATCCAGGCGTGTCCTAACCGCGGCACGCCGGCCGCATGCAGCCCAGTCCGTCACAAAGTGCGGCCCGAGGCCGTGTGTGTGTGTGCGTGTGTGTATTATATCGCAGTTTTAAAAAATTTTCAGCCGTATCACTACGACGTCTGCCGTGTGACAGTGTATAGCAGGGATCTCAAAGCACGCGGCCCGCGGGCCGCATACGGCCCGCCAAGCCATATCCTGTGGCCCGCAAAATGATTGGCGTCACATGGTGTCATGAGAGATTACAAAGGTGGTGCGGCCATTGGGCCATCGAAAATACCCTCATGTGGCCTTCGGGGTGGTTTGAGTTTGAGACCCCTGGTTTATAGTGATGTCTAGCACTGGGGTATCATGCCGCAGGCATGTAGCATCATGTTCCACCCAGTCATATTATCATGACACCAGGCCGAGCAGTCCTAACATGAACCTCATAATGCCGAGCTTTGAGGCCATGTCGGCAATCCTTTTCAAAATATGCTTTCTAATTAATATGCATAATCAATGACAATGAACTATTCTTACTCACGCAGCCGGCGACCTTAAGCATTGCATCTAGTTTGGCCTCCAGCCATAAAAATGTTAACCTACAATCATCTACAAAAGTGAATTTCAGACAGCTTGTTTGTACAGGTTTATGTTGTCTAGGTTCATACCCCCGACATCTACTCCTTTGACACCGCAGGAGTTTGCTGGGTCAAACTCTGGGTCAGCATTACTTAATGGACTACAACGAATTGTCCCTATTCAGGTTCGTGCTGACCTTTTGTGGGATAATTGTATATTGTCTCTTGGTTCGTTGTCGATCATGAAGAGGCGTCATATGGGGTATTCGTGTCTGGAGCAGAATACTTGTAGGCGTTAACATTTGTCATAAAGGGGGGTTGGGTTGGTTTTGACGTTTTAACGGAGGGTGTCCATTTACATATGATGCTGCTTGTGCTTCGTTCATTAGTTTGGCATGGAATTAAAGTTTGTCCGCGAGAAGTTTAACTCAAAATCTTTTTTTAACATTCTTTGTTTTCCTGAACGTTGGCAACAAACCCCCGACAATTTTCGTCGTTCTGCAACATCTTTTGGAAATTGCTACATATGTTTTTTCTTTGAGATGTGTAGATTCTGCTTGTCTTAAAGTTTCTCAATCCTTGCAGCGAGAGACTTTAGAAACAATCAATCGAAACGTTTGGCTATTTTCATATGGCTATCGAAACGTTTGGATATCTTCATTTGTTCCCTTGTCTAATGAGTAGATCCCATGTACTCGTTTAAATTCAGGGAGTCAGTTTGCAGCTCTTGTATTATGAAAACATTCCTCATCTCCTCACTATTGCCATCTTCATTTTCAGTTCAGCCATCCCAGTAAATACCAGATTATCTCTAATACTTCTAACCTGTTTGTCACTGATGTTTGCTTGTATTGTTTTAGTGTCTGATTTTCAAACTGTACTGTAGCTAGTTTCTTGTCTGTACTACTTAGATTTTTTATTCATCCTTTTGTTCTTCTCTTTGATGGCTTTGTTATTTGGTTATAAGCTGATGCAAAACTTTCCTGGATTTGTGTTTGCGTGTGTGTTTGTGTGTGTGTGTGTGTGTGTGTGATATGCCATCCGAACGTTGGCGAAAATCAGTGTCATCCAATATGTTGGCGAAACTATTCATTTTTATTTCAGAAAACGAACGAATAACCACAAGTGTAGTATTCGCAATATAATTAGATCGAAACTCGCTGACCACTTCGAAACTCGCTGACCACTACAACTGAGCTGGATCTTTAGCAGAGTCCTTCAAGATATTTCTTGAGTTTAACACAGGGTGGACCGATATAGAACATACAAGCAAGGAATGATACTGGATGCCGAAAACTATTACTTGAGTTTATCATGGGGTGGACCGATATAGGACATACATGTAAGGAATGATACTGGATGCCGAGAACTCATGAGAATTCAGTTTAAATGAACGTATTTGACATTCGCATTTACAATCGCATGAAAATTTCACTCAGGAGTCAGTGTATGACTGGTACGGAAATCTTTGCCACAATATTTACTGAAGCAAATATGCCTTAGTTCTTTCTATAAATTCTTCTTCTTATTATTCTTCATCATCATCATCGTCGTAGTCGTCGCTGTTGTTGTTGTAGTAAGCAGTATCCCGCTACAGCATTTTCAAGGCACGTTTGATATATTTCCCTCAAAAAGTATAGCTTTATCGGGATATATTATCTTTTGTTCATATTATAGTATGTAGTGTTCGCATTGTTTCCATCCTTCGTCCTTAGTCAGGAATTAGCTGCCTCGGATGCGGGAGGTCGCGGATTCGAAACCCCGGCCGAGTCATAACAAAGACTTATAAAAATGATAGTAATAGCTGCCTCGCTAGGCGCTCAGCATTAAGAGGTTAGTGTTAGGACTGGTCGGTCTGGTGTCAGGATAATGGTAACACGGTACCAATTATTTTTCCATAGACCTCAATGCTAATGTTTTGTGAAATAAATATACTTTCTATCCTACCTCAGCATGCATGTCACCCACTGTCACAGAGAACAATGTTAGATTGTCAATTTGACAAGGACAGAACCAGGTACTCCGTTGCATTTAAGAGAGATAACTCTGCTGGAACTAGACAGGGGTAAGAGTTATCTAGTTACACCAGACACATTTTCAGTCATGTGTACCACATTTTAAAAAAATCATATAAAATACAAAATATGATCTAGATAGGAATTAACATAATCTCACATGTTGCCAAGAGGCTCAACTTTTTTTTTAAGCCTAACAGAAAGTACAACTCTACATAATGCATCAATCACAGCTAGTTTTGTGGTTTATTTCTGAATGCAATATTCCCTACACCTTAAGCTCCGCCCACCTGGGGTTGTACAATTGGTACCGTTATTCCTAAAGTGACTGGGTGGGACATAATGCTACATGTCTGCGGCATGATGCCCCAGTGCTAGACATCACTATAAACTGCCACACTGCAGACATCTTAGCAATAGGACTGAAATTTTTTTAAAGCTACGAGCAGCAGGCAGGGTGAACAGACCACTTTGTACGAGACCTTATTTTACAAAAATAAAGGTTCCTATAGGGGCTGAAAAATAAGGTCAATAACGCTAAACCGAACCCCCTAACTTTTATTATTACCGTATAGTTTGAAAAACGAATAATAAATCGTTTGGGTTAGCTCATTTTTATTATTTTATTTTTGATTTTTTTGTTTTTTCTGTCATAGTGCGTTTAGTTTACTCGCCGGGTCACTTAATTTTTGTCGTTCACCCTGCCTGCTGCTGTAATCCTTGATAAAATCAAGGACCAAAGATTTTATCTAGACCTATACGATATCTGGATCTTGGATCATGTAAATTTATTGTAATAAATCCAAACGGAACAGCTTGTGCTTGAGCAAAGAAGTTTTTAAACTTCATCATATCCATATCCCCTGAACACCAAGTATAATAAATATTTTGTAAAGTATAATTATCTACTCCATTAAACATTACTAAAATATTGCAGTTGTCTCTGATCACTTTAGGTATTTGTGTATATCGCTGAGTGACGTATATAACATCTGTATTCTTGTGTCTACCTCGAGAAAATATCCTAGCTGGATTTGTTTGTCTGTCCAACATAACGTCATCGTACACCACTAAATTATTAATAAATCCATCTAGGTCATCTACAGATGGGGCTTCATCAATATCGGTGATAAAGTCAACAACATCATCACCGTCTTCATTCAGCAATTTTGTATTTTCATTAAAATCCTTGAGTACTTCGTAACAGTGTTGATCATCTACGGATGGTGCTACTAAATACAATTTACTCCATTTTAACCATCGCATTATTAAATTTAATAATAGTTGTGTTTTACCCGATCCAGATGGACCAATTATAATCATCCTTATCGAATTTGGTAATGCTGGATGATGTTTCACTGGCTCCTGTTTTCGTGTCGCCGAAAAGTCAATTATATCCATATAATAAATAATATGAGTCTATATTGTGTTCGATGTAGAGCATCTACACCCACTGCTGAACTAACTACAATAACAACAAAAAATAAACGACGTGTTCTGACGGGCAAATGTGTAAAATGTGGTACCAAGAAATACAAATTTGTCAAAACAAAGACAGGTGGAGATATAGCCGCTTTATTAGGAAAATTACCAGGAACTCCGTGGGCTAAATATCCGGGGAAAAACACTTACCAGGATATAATTATTGCGGTCCTGGAACTCGACTTGATATCCGACTTGATAATCAAGATCAACCAAGACCAGGAGAGCATCCAGTAAATAAGATTGATCAAGCGTGTCATGTTCATGACGTTGCATATAAAAGTAAAGATTTACAACAAAGGTATCTCGCAGATGTAAAATTGATTCATGCATTAAATTCTATACCTAATAAATCTGTCAGAGATAAATTAGCTAGTTTTCTAGTAAAATCTGCCATGAAAAGTAAAATAATGCTAGGGGCTGGTAATTAATTATATAAATATTATAATGGAATCCATTTATTATAGCCCAATAGGATATTGGAGAGGCAGATCAGCTATTAGTAAATTATCTGAAGCAGCAAAAGTTTCACGTTCTGTTGCTGCAGCGTGGTTAGCACGACAGGCAATATGGCAAATTTATCTACCACCACCTAAAAAAATTCAATATGTACATTTTGATGTCAACGTCCCTAATGAGGTTCATCAAGTACATATTTTATTTTTGCCACACGATACCATTAAAATTGGTAAACGTCAGTCACGCACATACAAATACGCATTAACTGTCGTTGACGTTGCAAGTAGATATAAAGAAGCTGAACCATTATCAACAAAGACAGCGTCTGAAGTTTCATCTGCGTTTGAGCGAATTTATCAGCGAGGACCTTTACGATGGCCACAGTTATTACAGGTTGATCCTGGCAAAGAATTTCTTGGTACAGTATTATCGTTGATGAGGAAACATAACGTTAAAATCAGACGAGGACATACTGAAATGCATCGTGATCAGGCAATCGTTGAACGATTTAATCGAACACTTGCTGAGCGGTTATTTGGATACCAATACGCAAAAGAAATATCTACTGACTTTAAGTCCGGTGAGCGATCTCGTGAATGGGTTGCGAGGTTACCAAGTGTGATAGCTGCATTAAATAACGAAATTACTCGTGCAACTTCCATGAAACCTTCTATTGCGATCACAAAAAAATATATACCCTGTAGCGATGACATATATCAACCTCAACCAGTATTAGGTAATGTAACTGTAAGATATTTATACGAACCTGGCGAACTTGAAGGTGGTAAAAAAAGAGCAACCGATCCTATATGGAGCGTGACTACACATACAATTTCTAGTGTAGTTAGATCTACTGGTAGACCTCCAATTTACAGACTAGATTCGAGAGCCCCTCAACGTGGATTTGTACGTGAACAATTACAGGTAATCCCTGAAGACACACAATTACCACCACATACAATTATATAACCAGAACCTCTACGTCGATTACATTCAAGACAGGTCAGCATCACATTATCACGTGTATGACCAAGATCACTATTAATTCTATCTACGGTAAATTGTCTTGGATTATTATTCGAATATTTCCACAACATATTACAGTTACAACTTGCACAATTATTATTCTGTTGTGCTTTTAGTTTTATAATAAATTCAACATCAATATCAAAGTCACGCTTATTTTTTTTATCACACTGCTTATAACCAGATAGTTTTTTCTTATTACGTCATTGCTAACAGTCTGATCATTATTTTCTATGAAATTAATAATAACCCTATGTAGTTGAGATATTCTTCTGACTCTAGAAACTGCGAGATAGACTAAATTCGACCATTCAATCCGATCATCTATAATCCAGATATTTGTATCAGAAATAGTTAACCCTTGTGACGAGTGAATAGTTATAGCGTATCCTAACGTCCACGGTGATTTATTCATACTCAGCGCATTCTCAACAACATTAATATCAACTAAAATAATATCATTCAAGACAAGATTCTGTATTCCACCACCAGGAATTTCAACATCAATATTCTGTCGTCGAGTATCTGCTGGGCGATAACATAATGGTACAGGTAGATCTAAAAACTTTTCTTTATGTAACAGAAATAATTTATTCTGTAGTTCATCACGAACTATCTTTCTACTTGCAACTATTAAATCAGCGGGATTCCATAAAGTTAAAAAATCACTCATAGAAGTCTCTGGAATTACTCCTCGCATTATTTCACATTGTACTCTGTCTGGCTGAAGTCTGATTAACCTTTTAAATTCCTTCAGCGGTTCATCAATAGCTCTATGGTCATCATTTATTTCTTCATAATAATCTACGTTATTCTTCAGCCATTCATTTGGAGACTGTCCAATAAAGGGTGGTGGTTGACCATGATCACCACACATTATCAGAGCAGTATTCTTTGTCAATAGCCAATCGAGAAATGTTTTTAATATTTCTAACGACACCGTGCATATCTCGTCCCATATAATATATTTAGGTATATATTTTTCACCCATTCGCTCAGGAGTCCATGTGTCTCCACACCATCTGAAGAAACTATGATAAGTACACGATTTTACTCCTCGCTCTTTTATTTCTCTGGCTAATTTATGTGTCGGTGTCAAAACAATTATATCTGAATTATTATTCATGAATAATTTAATCACACGTGTTGTTTTACCTGAACCACCGCATCCATTAAGATAAACGGTTTTATGTCTAGCCACAGGATCATATACAGATGGTGCTGATGATTTTGATACTTGATTATTATTTTTGTGATATATTTCCTTAATTTCAACGTCGGCGGATTCAGAATAACTAAGTATATTTTCCTGTTTTATTCTCCATGACCCCCATTCACCATTACCAAGTAGCGGTTTTAATAAATTTGTATATTTTTTATTTATATAAAACGAATCCGTTGCGACTCTGACAGCATCACGAGGAAATTTATTTATCATAGACAGTAGATTTATAGAAACATATGCCAACATAGATGATCTTAAATGAGTAAACTGCGGTGAGTCACCATCAAGGTAACTCACAATTGTACCTAGTTTGATTCCGTCTGACAAATAAGCATTACTCCGATTTATAAATGTGTTTTTTTCTGTTGTATCAGCAATTATAAAATCGAGTTCAGCATCGTCCATAATTAATCTTGTACAGTGTCTTTTATGATCATATGCTCCTCCTTGAGTAAATTTACCAATTATCTTTCTACCAAGATCTTTTGCAAGTTTCTCATCGTGCTCGTCTCTGCATTTACATATATTATTAGTAATTTTAATAATATCATCTTCATTAAGATCAGGAAATTCTTTCCTGGCATCATTAATATTAAATCTATTTGGTTCTGGTAACCAAACTTGTTTCTGTGGACTATACGATATAATCGCCTCACTCACCTGTAAAGATATTAAAATTCCAACATCAAACATATATCGCAATAGTACTATTGGAACCCAACATTTTTTTGAAAAATGTCTTCCAAACCAAGCATAAGTAATCGGATGGAGATTTTCTGCAAACTCGAATAATTCTACATGAGCAAATCCGGTTAAATCAAAATCTGGTAAATGTCCGTTTATCGCAGCCCTGGTCATCTCGTGTGATGGATGTCCGAATCTCTTAAAGTATTTAGAACATTCTCCGTATCCAAGAAAACTTCCAGGATAACACGCTACCATATCGACGGATATAACGTCATTACACTTATATTTAGTATTCCATAATCCTCCGTGTCCATATTCTACGCAGCTTTTATGGATATCTTCAAGAAATTCCGATCGTGTTGGTTTCCATAATTTTTTTTCCTGAGCGAAATGAGCCGCTACAGATGGAACTGTAAAACAATTATTTAATAATTGTCTAACTTTGACATCGTCTAAAGTATATTTCAGCGCAAGATGTTCCATTTCTACATTAAGAGATTCTATACGGTAAATATCACCATTAGGCCGTACAAATTGATCGTAATGATCATATTCTGAACTTTGAAATAACCAAACGGATACAGGGTCACTTTTACTGATATTTTTGATAAAATCAAATATATGTCCATCATAAAATTTAACCGCTCTATTTCGTGGAAATATTGTTACTGCTGAGGTCCATGCGTGCGAATTATGATCAATAATATCTATTGGAGCTCCTCTTGATTCATATTTTGGTTTATATAAAATCTCTCCTGTCAGCGTTTTTACTGTTTTTGGGAATTTTAATTTATTTTCTAGTTCAGCAACATCTTTAATAGACGCTCCGGTATCTTTAACCGACTCTGCCCATGTGTTTATTTTTTTACATCTTAAATCAGTTAAACCATTACCACGTATCGCGTTTATGAAATGCTCTGTAACTCGTTCAGCTACGCAGTTTATTCTTGATATTTTCATCGGTTTGAGATCCGCAACATTAGGTTTATCATTCAGCTGAAATATTCCATATACAACTGCAGTTGCTGGATAACTTTGTATATAGTAAGGTTTGTCAACACCGGTTAGTATTCCGGGCTTAGATTTATTACTCAAAAGAACAATATTACCCCCTGACTGCACACGGACGGGATCACGCTTGTCACGAATAATCCAAATATCTTCTTCTGTATTTACAATAAATTTTATTAAAATAAAATATTTTTGATTATCAAGGTGATTAATAATTACTTTTCCTCGTTTGTCATTCATCATATTAGTAACATTTCCAACTCTGAATGTTGACCATGCATGAACTGCGCCATCGTCACGAAATTCCTTTTTTGCTTCACGAATGCGTTCGGTTACATCCTCATCCGTTAATGCCAGATCCTGCATCGAAGTACTAAATTTATATTCTGATAGTCTGTCAAGATCGAATCTAGCAGGGGAAGGTTCAATAACGGATAATTCCTCCATATTATAATTAGGGCAAGTATATATTTAATTGAACATTAATCTTTTGTATATGATTCAACCAAATCAATGCCACTGGTTAAAAATCGGTTATACGTCTCCGTGTAACAGAACATGCGTGACTGAATACTGTAGTTATCATATGCAATGTGTCAGAAATGGAAGTCTAGGACCAATACCGTGTGTGAAATGCGGTGTTGGAGTAAGAGGAAAAACTCAATTGTGTCTAAAATGTGGCGGAAAAAAATACAGAGAACTAAAACGATATTATGACAAAAAAAAAAATAACACTGACACTCCTATAAAAACCGAAGAAGATTATTTGGCTAGATTTTCAAAAAAAATAATGATTTAAACAAATAGTATTATATTATAAATGGAACAAAACGAATTTGTGTCACATCCTATAATAAAAAATTATGAATCATCCCGAGATGGTGTAATCAGGAATTGCAGATTGAAAAAACCAGTCGGTAGTATTGATAATACTGGTTATCTTAGATTTACTGCTAATGGTAATAAAAAAAGATATTTATCTCATATATTTACCTACGAGTGTTTTTTTGGGCTGATCAAGGATGGGTATGTGGTGGATCACATCAATGGTGATAAGCTTGATAATTCAATTTCTAATTTACGAGTTACTACACAGAGTCAAAATTGTAAATCCGGAAACACAGGAAGGTGTAAATTATACAGAAAGAGAGCTATTAAATCAGTGAATACAGAAACTGGGGAGGAAATTAGTTTTGAATCAATTAATTCTGCTGCCAAATATTTTGACATAGTACCACGATCGGTACAATACGTGGCAGACGGAATTACAAGGTCTACTTTTTCCAAAAGATTTACACAAAAAATAAATTTTCAATACGTTTAGTCTACCGTATTTTTAATGTTACCAAATGATTACTTGATACCTACTGAAACATGGTTGGGATACAATATGAGGTATCCACAGAAGCATATCTATGAGAGATACCTACTGAAACGTTAATTTTCCCAAGGATTTTGTTTAGCCATAATTACAGTCACTGACTCTGTCAGGGGTCCACCTTCATCGTCGCTGCTCTCAGCGTCATTATCATTTTTTACAGAATCAGATAGCATAATCTTTCTTAATTGCATTACACGATTATCCACGATCTTTTTTCTTTCGTACTCGTGAGACAGTTCGGATTTAATATTTTCGATCGAACGTGCAAGAGGTGCAAATAGCTTTATTTGATTGTCGTTTACCATAGCTAGTGATTCAAGCATAGCTTGATAAATTAATTTTATAAATCTGTAGTTTGAAGGTAGTGTATATTTATTATCAAATTTTCTTTGTTGCAGTAATTCAAAATCGCACATAATTTTCTGAGGGTCGAGATTATCAGATATTTTTATTCCGTTATGTTTTAGTTTTTTAATCGCAGAAATAATATCATTAATGTTTTCTTGGTTCATTATATATATTTATTTTTATATTTAATATAAAAATAAACAAAAATATACAGCGCGGGGTGACATTCGGTCTACCATTCCATAGTTGTATCAGATAAACCTAATGAGGTTCCGAATCTTTGTTTAGACATTTACCCCCCAAGAGACCCCTAAATATCCGTAACCGAAACTTTAGAGGCTCAGAGGGGTTGTCTATACGTGTTATTAGTTTACCCCCGAAAGAATTCCTAAATATCCGTAACCGAAACTCTAGGAACTCAGAGGGTTGTTTATACACGTGTAGGTCTTATTTTAGTGACCAATCAGATTCTGTTTATTGCCTTACAAGAATTCCTAGATATCCGTAACCGAAACTCTAGGAACTCAAAGGCTGATTGGTCTTTGTGACCTGGAATCTCATTAGGTTTATTTTTAGTTTGCGATTGTGTCTTTTGGAATGGCCCTTGTGTGGGGTACCCCTTTAGTGAAGTCACAAGGTCACGACCTCATATCACCCCCCGCTGTATATTTTGATGAGATGATATGATGATGATATGATGATGATGATGATGAAATGCCGTCTTCACGCCAGCACACCAACCCATAACGATCAACCAATGGGTGATTCACAAAAGTGAATCCACCACGTGTTGACGTAGTGGATTGGTGTACTCTGAAGACGGGGTGGCTGGAGCCCCCAATAAATTATAAATCTTGGCCTAAAATCGCCCCCCGCAGACAATTTGTCCTTCTTGGGTTTCGAACCATGACCCTCCGGATGAGAGTTTCTACGCGCTATCAACTGAGCTATCGGACCTTGTTATAAATACATATTGAAAAAGTTAGTATGTGTTTACCAATAACCTTAGCTTAACAATGTGTCAGTCATATCGTTATTCCTAAAAACTACAATATTCTTAACAAAAACCACATTTTTCTGTCTAAAATGAGATTTTATATTTCTAGTTTCCAAAATATATATAATATAACACTGAGTCTATGCGTGGGCCGTAACAGCGGATATTGATTTAGTTATATAGCGGTTCTTAAAATAACTTTACGCACAGCTGTTATGGAATAATCAATATGCAGCCACAGTCTTTTAGATAATAGATTTCATTGTGCACGGATTTTATGTAAACAAAAAGAATAGACATCCGGATATTTTTTTTTTGTATAATAAAAACGTATTATGATTTCACATACAGGTTTATATTCAGTTCTTCGTTCCTCGTGTCCAGAATTCTATTATTTTGGTCTGTAAGTTTAAAGTGTATTCTTGATAATAACGGATTATGAACTCGCAGGTACACGGGGTTAATTGGCTCTGATACAATTAACGAACCGGGAGGGACCAACGGACTAAAACTGAATAATATGTACCCTTGCTGGGCCTGGCTAGACTTAGAAAGATCTACCTGATAGCTACCTTCAATAACATCACATACCAGATTGACTGCAATTGTTGTTGTTATATTTACAATGCCTGGCGATATATGACGTCCGGCACCAAAGGGATTGTTATTGTGTTTTAGTATAACCGGTGGTGGGGATATTTTTTTCCACGATTCAATTACTCCCGGATAATATTCTTCAATAAGATCACTTAATGATTTCTTCATTTCAGCGTTATTTAAATCTGGTATAACAAATGTTTGTAAATCTTTTTCTGTTATTTCATAATGATCAAGAAATATTTGTTTAGATTCTGGATTTGTGTAACGATTTCCATCGAGTTTAGTCGCGGTGTTTATAATACTTCGATTGACGATGTATAAATCGAACAAGATACCATTTAAATGTTTTATTGACTCGATTATTTGCTGCTTTACACTTTCATTATAATGTTGTGATAATGAAATAAGTAAATTTCTTAAATCATTAAACGTTTTATCGTATTCAGGTTTAAGAGTATCTAAAAAATGTTTAATAAATCTTACATCAACAGTATAGTAAATAATCTTCGTCCTGGTGTCTGTGTTAACAATAAATAATGCTTTATTCAACTTGGGGATTCTTTTACCGTCAAAATCGGTAAAGTAATATCTATCTTCGTTTGGAAATCCAAATCTTGTATTATTACTCCATGGTTGTTTTCCTCGATATTCTAGATCTTTAATGAATTTTTCTTCACTCATTTTAAATTCTTCTAGTTTTGGTTCTGAAACTCCATTATAAACCGGTGGAACATCAGGCCATCCTAATACCGATCTGATCGAACTTTGATAAATATCTACAGAGTAATCAGGAGAATTTATTTCAATAACCGCAGATAGTGTTGGTTCGTAGACAGTAATTGCTATTTTTGATTCTTTTCCTGTAATAGATTTAATTCTGCGCTGAAACTCGTCATTAATCTGTTCTATTTGATAACTGCCCGTTGGAATTCCAACTACTTGCCAATCAGGAGTTCCATCTGGTTTATTCTTATTAGCAAATATTAATGAATTATTTGGCTGTAGTCCACCAAATGGTTTTGATCTAATATTTGGCCAGCTATAATAAACCCGTAACTGTGCTAATGCTATTTCTTTTGCAGGAATTGCGGTTGGAAAATTGACACTAAACTCAGGATTGGTCGAACTTAACGATATCATAGTAGTTTTTGACGGAGTTGTATTAGTAACGATCTGCTGAAGTAACTCCCTGTCTGTCATTATTATTATTGTTGTTATTTAATTCGTTAAAATCATTAGCGATCACCTTAAAAGCGTCATCATAGGTTTTCATCATCATCGCGAATTCAGTATCAGATATTTCACTATCACTAACACACGAAAAAATATACAAAGATAATTTAGAACATGCCTCTGCCACTGTATTTAATTTAATCATATAATCGTGTAACTTAGCATTTGTACAGGTATCTATCTTTTTGGTTATAATACCTAGAACTCCAGCAATAGTCGTTGATGCTGAAACAATAATGGTTATAACAGTAGGTGCTGTCATCGTCAACATTGATAATAATAATCCTGTTCCAGTAATAACAGCAGAAACCGAGTAAACAACTACATCGATGACAATTATACGTCTTTTGTATTTTTTTTATTTTCGTGTTATAATAGTCGATAAAATTATTTAGTTTAGTCAGACGCTCACATACCTGATTGCATCTGTAACGTTGAACGTCGATGCGAGACTGAGGTTGATCCATTATACTAACAACGTCATTTAATTAAGTTTCAGCTACGAATTCTAGGCACCACCAGTAACGTCTCGGAGGTATTTCCGTTGATATTAACGTAAAGATTTCTTTGATGTTCTTGGTTAGCATCACCAATAGAGGATTACGATATTCATTCGGTGATAATGAAGTTGCCGCATTAATTTCCGAATCGTATATAGATAACCTGTATAACCCAGTTACTTCTGCGGTATGTTCGAGTGTGTTATTTTGTGGTGTCCATGTTGATGATCCTGATGCTACTGTATATACGATATTTTTAATTTGTCCGTGTGGAATTTTAATTAGATTAGTTTTTTGAACAATACTAGGTATTCCACTGACAATATCATTGAGTTTCGTGTTAATGTCGGCTAGTTTTATTTCAACGGTTGGTTGTTCCCCAAAAAATTCTTTAATGGGTTTGTTTACATTTCTACGAAAATTTAAGAACGTTTCTACATGTTTGGAAAAAGTAGCACTAAGTGTAGTCATTTCATCACCGATTGTTTTTAACGAAGTTGAAATAGGAATGTTGCTATCGTCTACATATTTCTTCGTTGTAGCATCAAAATCATATTCCGGTGTCCTAAGATTATTAATGCCATTATTATTCATGTTGAGAAATGCACGCATTATACCGCCGTTGGCCAATACGTACTTAGATTCTTGATCATCGACGTATTTTTTTGTTGCTGCGTCTGTATCTGCGGTTGGGTTTCCAAGGTCTATAATTTTATTTTGATTCATAATAATTGAACCTGTAAATGAATCACCAGCTTTCTTAATATAATCATTGACTGACGTACCGGAATCTTGTATTTTACCCTGATCAGTAAAAGTAACTATATTATTAACAACCGCATTAGGAACTCGTATAAGTACATCTGGCAGTTGTATATTACTAGTTTTTAATCGTCCTTCTTTATCCTGAAAAACAACTACTTCGTTTTGATCCACACTGGTTATATTTAATAAATCATCAATCTCATTTCTGAGCTGATCGAGAGTTGCATATTTAGATAAATCAACTTGCTGATGACCTTTACCACGAGAAGATCTTCCATAAATATCTACCATTATATTACTAATGTCTGTTTAAATGTGACGTCGTAGTATATTCATGTACAACTTTGTGGGGTGGTTTTGTTGATTTTGATATAACATCAAGTACGTTAAGTACTTCTCGACCACATATTGGTGGATCGGTTAATGTTTGTGTTGGTAATGTTGAATACCATATTGGAGTACTTTGATAGCCGCTAATATACTTTAAGAATTCTTTTGGTGGAGCTAATCCATATGAATCAAAATAAATAATTCCACGTGGATCTATTGCATAAGCGACCCAATGCGTGCCTGGACCAGAATTTTCATCGAGATTAATAATACCTGTTTCAATATTATTTGGTTGTTTTGGTAATTGATCACGCATGAAAACACCTCTGAAGTTTTTTATTTTTAATTTTTAGCAGCATTGAGTAAATCAAAATTGGACATAGGAGATATTAGTAAACTGTCCCTGGTAATCTTAGGCCCTTTCCGTACCATGAATGTGGAGTCCCTGGTAATCTTAGACCCCTTCCCTTTTTTTTGATTCCCTTTCCTGTTGCTTTCTTTAATGCCATTCCAGCAGCAGTTCCAACAGCGCCTAATGCAGCTGCTTTTGCAACAGCTGGGGCTGCAGCAGCTATTAATGCTGGTATTGCTGCAAGAAGTGGAAATATACCACCCGTCTTAATTATATCTTTAATGGCACCCGCAGAAAGATTAAGTTTTATACCTTTATTTGATTTTTTGGATTCATTGAAATGCCCGAGCTGCCGTTCTGTAAGAGATAATTTATTTGAACCGCTCATCTGATCTTTCTTTAGTGATATTTTTAATCCGCAATTATTTTTTTATGCTGATTGTATTCTTTTAATCTGACCAGGAGTCAGACTAACACTAACGTGATTATACGACATTATAATATTCATAAACGATCTAATTACATGTTTTCTACTGGCGCATCAACGACTCTCATTCGTCCACCAGCACCTTCAAGTAACATCGATTTATCGCTGAGTATGACAGCAATTGCTCTGTAATTGTCAATACCTTCCACTACTGGCTTCAGCACACGAGCTCGAAAGTGTATATCAACTACTGACTGTCTGTATAAATCCAAATGTTCGAGCGAAAAGTAATAAATCGGATATAAGGTTGTAAAATCCAATTGTGATATTTGTAAACCAGTATCAATATTTTGATCACGACCCATGAACGTCATTAGACGATGATATACACGTGCTACATGATTTTGATCAAAATTCAATAAAATATCTTCAGATGGTTCTTGATGCCCATTTATCCTTAACGAAACCTCGGAAACACCAAGATTATCAAATATCATAATATTACGTAGTTGATTATTTACTCGTGCATTATTCTGTAATGCAATAAAAATATGCCGTGGTGCAGAAACACCTTGTTGTGATGCTATCTGCCACGTAAATAAACCATCAATATTACTCTGGATAGCATCTGTGGTCATTGTCAACCATGATAACGCTGATTTACCACCTTGATTCATAAAAGCAAGTAACCGATCTTCTTCAGATATTGATGGAGTCATCACCGGCATCCATAATGAAAGTTTGGTTAATACTACTTTACCATGAAGTGCAGCAGTTGCAGCAGGATCAACACCAGCGGGGTGCCATATTGCATCATCGTCCGTAGCCTTTCGTACGAGTACAACAGTATGTTTAGCTCCGAAAATAACTTTTCTGACATTTCTGCAAAATCCAAATATGTGTGAAAGTGGAATTACACATGAAAATCTCCTATTACCTTTCAACATTGATCGACGTACTGTAAACCCTAAATTAAATTCTGGATTAACACCATGAACCACCGGCCACACATCAGCGTCAGCGTTGTTGGCGTTGTTTCTAGGTCGTCTTATATTATATTGTATGTTGTTAGGGTAATCAGTTGTATCCTTTGCAAACATCATTGATGGACCAGCTGATCTTGAATAATCGTCGCTGTATCTAGCAAGACCCAATATTGTTGTTGCAACATCAACGTCTTTCTGGATTGATTCAATATTTTTTCCGTCAATCATATACGTAGCGCTGTCAAATAACGCCATAATACCATTATTAACAAAACTAAATATATCATTAGCTCCATATGCAGTATTATCCATTTTAAAAATTTCACCTTCAAACTCAATAAACGCCTCAGCGGGTAGGAAATATCTACTTGTATCCTGAACTTGCAGTTCAATTCGTCCACGCTGATCTGGAATTCGAGCGTCATAAGAATAATATTGATAATCACGCATAGATTCATCTTTAAGTACTGGTGCGTCCATGTCAAATGCGGGATCAGATATACGCTTAAACATCTTTATTATAATTATTATCGTCTAAAACGAAGACCACTTCGGGAAGTGAGACCACTTCCTGCTATCAGACTAGCGGTTATATTTTTTTCTTTTTCTGACATTGGTACATCAGCCAACTCTGATAGCTTTTGATTAGCAACTTGATTTATTATTTTACTGACATTTGCAGGCATTACTTCAGTATTAGGTAATTTTACAGGTTGAGGTTTTCGTCGTATTAATCGTGTTAGTCTATCTTTGATCGCTGAAAATGCTTTACCAGCGAGATTACCCATAGCACCAATACCTTTTTCACGAACAACATCAATAGCTTTCATTCCCAGTTGCTTTGCGATCGGTATTGCTTTTGGGGCTATCCTTCTAAATAGACCCTGAACAACATCACCTAGTCCATCTCCGTAGGTTGTTTTGTATACTGGTAATCGTGAATTTATTACCCTGACCATAGTTGGTCCACGGTGAGTACTATATACGATCATTTTATTATAGTAATTGTATTTAATTACGTACTCAGTCACTATAGTAGTCATCGGCAATTTCATTAATAAGAGACTGATAAACATCAACGTCCATGATACCGCCAGTAAATAACCGTCTGCAAATATCGGCCGCTTCATTAATTATTTCTGGAGAATTATTACCAGCTCGTTTTCCTCCGATGAGGATCTCCAGACGTTCAACGTCAGAGATAACGTTATTTGGACACGGAGTAAAATCACCTCCGATAGAGAGACCTTTTCCAGTAGAAAGTTTTTCTAAACCTGAATTCAGTTTTTCTTCATATTCTTCATCTTCTATTATTTTTTTTTTTATTTTTTTATTTTTTTATAATTCTCTCTTTCTTTTGATAATCGTTCCATCATATACTGTTTATGTTCTCTTACGTTCTCCAGATGCATCATTAATTCTTCCTTATCAGATTTATTAAGTAATTCTTTAAGGAATTTTAGTCTTTTTTCTCTTTCTCTCTTTTCCCCCTCTTCATATCTTTCCATTATCCCCGGTTCAAAAGAAGCAAATCCCATTGGTCTTCCTACTCTCGGTTTAGTTAAAAATGATCGTGATGGTGGTGATGGTGGTGGTGGTGGTGGTAATGGTGGTAATGGTGATTGTTGTTCTTCTAGAATTTTCCGTGAGGTTGGCGAAAAATATTTTGATTCTTTTCTTTCTTGTATTCTTTTTGCTGCTCCCCTTGTCATTGGTGGTGATGATCTTAATGGTGGTGGTAATGATAATGATGGTTGTGATTCCAATGTTGTTTCAGGAACAGGCTGTAATTCCGATGTTGTTTCAGGAGCAGACTGTAATTCCGATGTTGTTTCAGGAGCAGACTGTAATTCCAATGTTGTTTCAGGATCTGGTTTTTTTCTTCTTATATATTTTCGTTTTGGTCTTGCTGCTGCTATTTCTCTTGCTTTTCTCTTCTCTTCTTTCGCCTGTATCTTGATTTCTTTCTCCTTTCTATCTCTTTCTTCCTGCATTCTAGCTAAAATATTAATTTTATTTATATAATCTAGATATTCTGGATCACCAGATTTAATTTTTTCAAAATTCGTGTTTATGCGATATATTGCTTTATACCCACTGATCACGGGTTCTAATATCTTTAACGTTTTCAGGTTTCATTAATGTTTCTCTCCGACTAAAACCAGTAAAAGCAAGCACAGCTAATAGATTTGCGTCATCAATCCCCCTAATTGTTTTAACAGCATCTACAGTAAATTTATTTTCCAATTCAGCAGTAGTACTAATTACAACCTTATCTTGTTTAGGAGCTGATGCTTCAGCGACTACAGGCATTGGTTGAGCAGCAGCTATACCAGCTGGAAGTTCACGTAAAAGTCTTTTTGTCTGTTTTGTTCTCTCCGCTATTTTTTCAGTTGCCTCAGCGGTTTTCTCTAAAACAGGAAGAAGAGGTTTAGTTGTCTCTGTAATAGGTTTAAATAATTGTTTTGTATCCTCTTCAAATTCAACATGAGATTCTTGTCGTTCTTGTAATTGTTGTCGAACAGCATCACGAACAGGTAAATATTTTCTAATTACTTCTAGTCGCTCTCTTGCTAATCTAGCTGAATGAGGTTCGCCAATGACAACCATATTAATAATATTTATAATAATTGTTTAAATTACAGCAGCAGGCAGGGTGAACGACAAAAATTAAGTGACCCGGCGTGTAAACTAAACGCACTATGACAGAAAAAACAAAAAAATCAAAAATAAAATAATAAAAATGAGCTAACCCAAACGATTTATTATTCGTTTTTCAAACTATACGGTAATAATAAAAGTTAGGGGGTTCGGTTTAGCGTTATTGACCTTATTTTTCAGCCCCTATAGGAACCTTTATTTTTGTAAAATAAGGTCTCGTACAAAGTGGTCTGTTCACCCTGCCTGCTGCTCTACGTGAAAAATCCAACACACACACACACACACACACACACACACACACACACACAGAGGAATTAGCTCAACACAAGTTGGTTCTTCGTAAGATAAACACGCAATTACACAAATCACCCGATCATTTATTTTTTATTGTCAGATTTCTCTATTCTGACAATAACACACGACATACATGCAGTTTGCTCAGTTTAAGACCATTTTTCATCTCAGACCTTTCACTGAAACCCCAAAGAATGTAATCAAGAATGCAATAAATAAAATAAATAAACATAAATAAATAAAAACGAAAAGAATTTATCTGGAACTCTGAAAAGTATGTGGAAGGATAACAGTACAAATTATGATTTTGTATGGTTGAAAATGATAGAGATAGACATATTCCTCAACGCTTTGATGGCACGCTGGGCGAAGAAACTTCCAAGATCTACACAATTATATCCATGGAAAATAACTCCACAACAAATGTTAGTAGTTAGGTAGGTAATAAGGTTTGGGATTTAATTCTAAATGCACTCATATATACGAAATTATTTGTCCTTTTTTCTTTTTTGGGGTTGCATTTTTGTGTTTTTTAATGATTTTTTTTTTTTGGAGTCTGGTGCCATGTTAGCTATTTAAAAGGACCTGGAAATATTTCAGATAAAAAAATATTTTTGGAATAACTTTAATATTTTATATAATATTCAACACAACAACAAAAACTTTCTTACAAAAGAATGTCATATAAGTTCTCGTATTCTCGTACACTTTGGATGTAAATAAGAGAAAATTCAATGTTTTTTAAAACGTGCGTCTATATGTCAATGTTGTCAGAAGAGGCGTTAACATTACAAATAGTAAAAAGCTGTTTTGGCTGTAACAAGATGATCCGGGTTGAGGTCAGATTAAAGTGAAGACACTCAGAGCGATTACGTCAACAAGATGTTTATTTACATTGTAACTGGAAATATCAGTTTCTGACACCAGAACCGTTCGCGTAAATTCCAACAATGGAATTAACAGAATGATGCACACCGAATTAAGCAAATGATATAAAGAAAATGATTTCGTTCCTAACTGGAACGAATCATACCATTAACTTAAAACGAGCAATCAATGATAATGAATATATATATATATATATAGATATATATATATATATATATATATATATATATATATATATATATATATATATATATATATATATATATATATATATATATTAAACAAATATGATTGATGGATCTATCAACATGGATGACCAATGATTGGAAGTTAAACATAAAACAATGAATGATCACTCAAATAATGGTCATGACGACTTTCACTCAAAAATCTATAGTGAAGATCTTCAATGAAATAGCGATAATGATGATTTTCAAATAAATAATGATAATGATGATTTTTCAAACAAGTAATGATAATGATGAATTTTGCACAAATAATGTTAGTGATAATATTCACTCAAATAGTGATAATGCTGATTTTCGCTCAGATAATGAATTTGGTAAATAACCCAAACGTGGGAGATAACTTGTGCCGTCCAGCTGACTATCACAAAGCATTTTCAATCTCATCGCTTTCTGATGAAGAAGGAACCACACACACACGCGCGCGCGCCTCCAACATAGACAGACAAACAACTTTAAGCTGTTCAACTGCAAAACATAAACAGCCAAAACAAACCGGAAGGATCTGACATCTAAAAATGCTCGACAGCTGAGAAACAAAAAAAGAACAAAACCTGCCCCCAAATACCCCAGTACAAACACACAGCACAGCTCCAAGACATGTCACAACTGCAACACGGACAGCACCAATAGATAAACAGCTGCCAGACAGCCTAACATAGACAGTCCAAACAGACTGGGTAGACTCCATCAACAGCCGAGAAACACATCGTTTCCGCTCTCAGACAAACAATGACTGCCCCAACAGCTGAAAATATAATGCCTAAAGCTATGTCGTATGAGACACGGTAATGTATAAAATACAATGATGTACATTACGCATGCGAGTACGTGGAGTTTGTTATTTCATAGTAAATCATTTCATTGCGACTACTGTACAAGATTATCACAATAATCAGGTTCATATGCGATTCTGTATCCGACAGTTAGAATCTTACAGAAGTTGAAGTAACATTCTGCCGTCCCTTAATAAGGCAACCTGTATGTGAATGAAATTTTTCTGTTCAGTTATACACTGGCGAACTTGAACACAGAATATAATAAATCTAATAACACTGCATTATATGACACAGGTCAGAACTATCTAAATCCATAATAGATATTAGAACAATAAAACAATTCTATCCGACCGCTCCGGTGGCCTAGTGGTAAGAGCGTCCGCCTCGCATGCGAATGGTCACGTGTTCGAACCCCGGCCCAGTCATACCAAAGACTAATTAAAAAAATGGTACTAACAGCTGTTTCGCAAAGCGCTCAGCATTAAGAGGTTTCGTGTTAGGACTGGTCGACCTGGTGTCAGGATAATGTGACTGGGTGGGACATCATGTTGCTTATCTGCAGCATGATGCTCCAGTGCTAGACATCACTAAACTGCCGCACTGCAGACATCGTAGCGATATAACTGAAAAATTTGTTTAAAGCTACGTTAGAAATCCAAATCACACACACACACACACACACACACACACACACACACACACACACACACACACACACTTCTATCTTATAATAAGGACAGGAGAAGAACAAAATATTATTATTCACGTACAGGTGGAGATTTGCTCCGTAAAGTGGACCGCTTTTTGACAAGACTTTTCTTGTTGTAAAGTTAGAATGATACCTTGAGTCTATAAGTACCCTGGCTATGGTGCGATCCACGGCCAGTGAGCTCAAGGTATATCGATTTTCTCTTGAAGCAGGGAGTGAAATAATAAGATTACTTTATACACCTCTTTTATCAGATGTCAGTACTTCCAGCCAGCCAGCTATCCCCCTCCCCCCGGCTGCTGCTACACCACCAAGCGATGTGACGGTAGAACTAATCCAACCCCACCCGCATCCCGGGATATACAGAGGAAAAGACATCGTAGTCAAAATGATTAAAAGCATGGAGAAAGAAATTGTAAGCATCTGAAAAGAATTTGCCCACCATCGCCCGCTGGTGATGACGACCGCCATCATCGCAGGGTTTGAAGCGGTTTAGGTCGGGTCACATCTTCAATGAGAGATCACTGCTACGTCACCAGCCGATACCTCGTAGCCGCCGTAACAGTTGTAACAATCAGTTACGACTACGCCCTGAAAGAGATGAAGTCTCTATTAACTTTCACAACCTGAGCAACTACGTCATGCACTTGCTGATAACAACGCTCGGAAAGGAATCTATGGTAAGTATCTGTGCCATACCCACTAGCATGGAAAGCTATATTACTTTTTCCCTGGACCAGCTACAATTCATAGATGTAGTGATACAAAATGTTGTAGAATAATCTCTTTGTAGTATAATGTCAAAGCGCTTTCTTTCGTGTAGTCAGTGTGACACATATATATTAAGACTGATATATTGGCTAGTACCGCAATAAATTGTTGACTGCGAGGGAAAGGATCTAGTCTGTTTGGGGCATGAATTGAATTTTAATTAGGATTTTCGCTCATTCACAGTTTGGAACAGACAAAGGTGCAATGTTAACAAAATGTCATGTAGCGGTAGGTGACAGGACTGATAAAAAACATGGGATGAATTGTAGGGAGTTGTGGTCGATTTGAAACAAGTGTCCTAAAATTGTATTTTCCAGAATCAAGAGTTATTAATAAAGACAGACTAGGGAATTATTCTGACTTCGATAGGAGTGATAAAGGTTTTTGGCGGGTGAAGTAGTAATCCTGATTGGCTAAGCTAAACGAGGGGTGTGTTCCCAGTCGGAATTCGGGTTTTTTAAAATAGTCTCCCTCGTAGAACTAGTTTTTCTGCGAAGTGGGGAAAGCTTGAGAGACCGCGAACTTAGTAGAGAGTACTATTCCTGTTAAATAAATCGTCTTAAGTACGCGTGTTGGAAAATGAGGGATACGAAAGGAGAGAGATTCGACTTCATAGGGAAGTACGAATATCGAATAGAACACACAGGATAGTCTGAATTACATATGATGTGTTCATTGATATAAGTTTGTAATTATTGTTGAATTTAGCCATTTTAAATTCCTACTTCAGTTTGCTTAGTTCAGAAATAATAAATGCATGTTTTATGATTCGTGTTTGTAAGATGACATACCATATTTAGTTGATATGAATCAGTTCAGATTTAGAGGCTTGGTATGTAATTGGACTCGTGTATTGTAAGATTTCATGTATTTCTTCTGACTTAAATTTGGTGAATATGTGAACTGTCTCAATTGATTTGTACCATTTATGCTGATGATTGATTTTTATATGTGTGAAATCTGTGTCAATGAATCCTAATTACCAAAGTAACATAGTTTGGACAAGGAGTGAAGTCCATTAATACGTGTGTAATGAAGTTGTGAATTCTCTTCAATCGAGGATCGAGTTAACGTGTTGCATATTTTAGATGGTAAATTTATAGCCAAAGCGGGATGTGATGGTTTATCTAAAGAGGCCTAATTATTTTATGGTGCTCGGTCAAGAACGTGTTTGCGCCTAACCAGATGTTTGGCTGTAAGACATGTGAGACAATCACGAACTTTACCTCAGGATAGACGTGCTCCTTCTGACTAATATCTTTGGAACCTTTCGTGTCGCCTGCATAAAAACATGGCATAGACTGTCCCCCATTACTATAGCAACCACGGTATCAGCTAGAACGTCTTCTCAAGTTACAGGCGCAGGGCTTGCGCTGTTGACAGACGTCGATATGCACCTCTTTGTCGAGAGAGGGACCGGTGGTGGCACCTCCATTTTCAATATTGAAAACCTCCAAGCGATCGGTCAACGACCTCTCCAAGGCCAACACTTGGACCATCTACCTGGATTTAAAAAACCTTTATGCTGGGGTTATGATGCAGAACATACCTACAGGTGGCTTTCGTGGGGCCAAGCCAGAAGAGACTGATTTAAATAGCATAATAACTCCAGACGCACTCAAGGGCTACATACTAAAGATGGACTTGAACTATCCGGAAGAGCTGCACGATGATCATAAGGAATTTCCACTAGTCCCTCCTTGCTGCACAGCCTGGTAGACGAGGTGGGAGGTTGTAATGTCGGATGCATAAAGCAGGTACCAAACATGTCAAATTCACTACCGAAATCTAGAATTCCGAACTAGCCCTGGCATGAAAACCACCAAGATTCATAAGGTGATAGCATTTGACGAGAGCCCGTGGATGGAACCCCACTTCGAGAATAATACAGCTGTGCGAGTTAAGGCCATGAATAATTTCTACAAGGACTACTTTAAGCTGCTCAACAACTTTTCATTTGCAAGAATATGGAAAATCTGCTGAAGCGCATCCGCGTCGATCTCGTCAGGCTGGAGGGTCAACAGGACAAGCTGAGAAGTCTGATTGCAGATCCAGCCTTTCAAGCCAGCAAGATCTCGAGGGGGTTCATCGCACCTAATCCAGACTCAATCATAACCGCCATCTCTACACAGGCCAGACTGCCCTTGACCTTTCGAAATATTTGATATATGATTCTTTTACAACCATCTGAATGAGCATTACGGTATTAAATCCCAGCTCCAATACACCGAATCGGACAACCCGACTGGAGACTGAAGTCGGGACATGGCGGAGTACAACCTCTACCATGAATCGACATCGACGATATGAGTGAATTCCTGGAAGGTCACTCTATATAGTAGCGCCCAAAAGAATGTTGAACTTACTTTAAACACGATTATACGGAATTTCTATCGCTGCGTTTATGGGACTACATCCCAAGGTGTACTCTATCATGCGAGCTAAGGGTCATGGGTGTACGAGATCAAAAGTAAACACTGAACTACGACATAAGCCATTCCTCAAGAGTCTCGTGCAGAGAAGGCAGTTTCGTGACACCAACATAGCCATATGAAGCAAGAAACACCAGATAGTGACGTATAATTTGACAAAGACTAATCTCTCCACTCTGGACGAGAAAAAATGGATAAGTCCCAATTAGACATCATGGCCCGAGCTTAGGACTACATCCAAACACAGGTGGAGATCAATAAAGAGTTTGAGGATGGTATCCCAAATCACTAACCGAGACCTAAGCATTTGCGGATGAATTACCAGAACAATGAGATTGTTGGAAGTTCTTATCCTTGCTCTTTCTTCCGATGGAGAGACACGATATATGCAGTACACAGAGCAGGGTAGTTGTATGCGTCTCAGGCTCATACTGCGCCAAGATCCCCGTATCACTGACTGAATCTCCACTCTCTGCCCTTTCTACAGGTGCTCGGGAGATATGGTGTATAGCTTAAGGACTCTGAATGACTCATCGGCCGTTTCGATTCTTGGGAATCCCGTGGGATGTAGTTGGTGTAAAGGGGTGTCGAGTGGTGAGCGCCCCTCTTTAATTGATTTGGCGATCGTTACCTGGAGGATGACCTCCCTCGATGTTATTGCCCAGTGTGAGTGGATAGATAGAACATTGATAGAGAACTCAGCCAGACTATTGAGAAGAAATAAACAAATACGAGCCCCCTTAAACAACAAAGTAAAATAAATTTTAATTAATTAATACATAAACTAAAATTGCAATTTCAATCCAACAGATTAACATTAATGGCGTTTAATAGCAGTGTTCAATTTACAGATTCGTTCATCATAGTAACGAGTGGTGAAAAGAGTACAATGTCCACGCCTGATTTGCATCACCTGGCGTCGTTCCTCTACCGACTTTGTGTATTCCACGTCTAGCGTGTATGCTTGGTTCTTCCTCTGACCCTTTTTATTCCGAACTCTCTATTTGCGGACTTCCCTTTTGGACTGTCCTCATCGGGTTCTCGGGGAGGGATATAGAAAGATGTTCCCTTAATTGACAAGATTATGACTAAAGCTCTATGTGTTTCACCCCTATCCATATATATAAACTTCTCTTACTTTCGTTATTCAGAAACGTAAATAGCTATCCACACAGCTTAAATTCTGACATAATGTGACCTTAACGATTAATGATCCTTACAAATTTACTGTATTTGAGGTAAAGTACAATCGCTATCTCTAGTACAAATGACTATTGCAATATACGTCCAAGTCGGACCTTAATTAAACAGTTCATCGACCTTGCTCCCCGCCTGACTCGAAATTAACAGGTGCGGTGTTTACAACAATGTTGCCGTATATATCTGCATACGTTACTATACGACTTCTTACACCTAGCTAGTCAGTTCCACTCAATAAAATAAATGCTCGATTACTATTGCATAAGATTCACTAAATTCTAGCCTACAGTAAATAATAACCTGCAAGATCATTCAAGCATTGCAAAATCATATATAAATATGCAATTATCATTAACTCACGATAAACAGTATCATCCTACAGAAAAGGGAAATTAATTCATATAGCCATATGAAATACTACACATTTGAATATTTGGATTAATTCATAGATCCCTATGAAATACTACACATATGAATATGTGGATTACATCATAAATCCCTATGAAATACTACCATTTGAATATTTGGATTAGATGCAATCCGTCAATTCTATCAGTGAACTAATAACTGTAAAATTAAAGGAATAAATTGCATAACAACTCTAGCACGTCAACAGATTTCTATGAAATTGAATAAACGATACATAGCATTGATCAATCATATCAAACACATTTGCATAAAACAAGCAAATAAAAATAGAAAATTACATGGAAATTAAATTTGCGTACCTTAATGTTGTTTCTTTTCCACACAATCGTGCGTCCTAGCACTATAGCCTGTCTTTTCCTTTCAAGACAGCTATTTGGCCTCTTTACTTGTTAACGAGGGAAAACACTATTTTTTTAGGTTTCCCACGGAGTCGAACTTTTTTTGTCTTCTCACAAGGCAAATTTCTGACTAAAGAATTTTGACTAAGGTCGGTAAATTTAGACACCCATAACTACCAAAGTGTACGCCTTAATTTTAACTGACCAATCGAAAGCAACTGTTCTTAAATTTTCCCCAAAATAATCATGTCTTCATCAGATTTTGACAGCCTATAATACTATGCAATCAACTTCCCTTTGAAGATCAATTATTTGACATGCGGTCCTTTACAAACAGATACGGTCGATAGTTCTAATGTACTCTCTGCCAAGATACCGTTAGGATGACTGGGTCAATTCTACTGGCCCTTAAACGTAGGCCCTTTTATGTTTCACAGATGAAACAAGGGAAATATCAAAGTGAACTTTCTCAAAGACTTTTCTGGCTTGCCTATGATAAAATTTTAATGCACAATTATTCAACTTGAAGATTCAGTACTTCTTCCACATATCACAGTTGGGTATCTTCAGTTACGACCTGCAACTATTCTTGTATTACCCATGGTGCTGCGGTCAATCACCCACCGAATCGGGGACGTACTTTGGGGGTATATGACAAGATGACCAGGGATATTTCATCAGTAAAGTATGACGCCTGAATCCATACCGGTGGTGAGTCTCACCCTCCAGCACGCCAGCAGGTTACAAATACACATTGAGCGGATACCCGAGCGGTATTCTGATGTCGGAGGCGTCGACTGCCCTTCGACCAGTAAGCTGGGTTACCTCTCCATTTCGTGCAGAAAGCACCGATGGGAGTCGCTAAACGTACTCTACGATGCACGCCAAAATCCTTTGTAGCGACTTGCGCGGTCAACTACGGTCAGACGTACTTATATACTCGCAGTTTAGCCTTATCTGAGGCAAGAATATGACGTCGGCCTGGTGACTTAGTTGGCAGTTGAAACGCTAAAGATCGGGGTCTCGATAAACGTATGTTGACTCAGTTGGGGATCACATGGAAACAGACTGCGCTGCGCGGAATCAAGATGATCTTGGTGAGTTCGAAGCAGCTGACGTTCGACGTGGTCTTCTAAACACCGCACGAGGCCAACCAGGAATAACGAATTGGAAATTGAGTTAGCTTTGCTGTGGGTCTATTACAGCTTACCTAACATCAAGCATAGTTCAGGTCACATCCAACAAAGCGGTGTACCTCACCTTTGATGCTCAGGCTATGTTATTTATAGCTTCACTCCTGACAAGAGTTCGGGTGATCTCATGACTTTCGCGCCACATCGGTTGCCTGTCTACCTGTCATACTGAACTCAAAATATCATTAGAATGCGCTTCACGATGACTGACCAGGATGGCCACCTGCTGAACATGCGAGATCAGATGCTTACCATCTGTGTCGACAACCGCGACCGCCCCGTGACTAGCGAATGTATTATGTGGTGTTGGAAACATACTAGTCATGACGTACCAAGGCCCGTGACCGGATACTAGTGGCTGGTTCCCGATGACCCACATTCCAAGTGTATTATAAGGATCTGCCTGGTAACATCTTCCGACTGATCACCAGTGCGGCTGCAAGGCAGCAGACACACTAGCCAAAACAATGGCCCCGACGGTCATGGCCATGCCCTCAGGCGCCATAGATGCCATCGAGACTGCCAAACTCAAAATGGGCTTCTTGTTCTCCCCGTCGACGATGATAATAAGGAAATGGAAAAGGTTGCAGCTGCAAAGGCACCTCAGTCGGCTGAAGCTACCTGCGATTAAAAACATGCCTCTCGACATGCGTAAGCCTGTGCTGCGAGACCGTAGCATGAGCGACCTGCGATAAAACTTCTAAAAGGCCTGCGATCCCAATCAAAAGGGTGGTGCAGGACACCACCCGCTACTTCTTTTCCGCCGCGGCCTACCTCAAGGTCTTAGTGCCAGATCTCAGTGGCAAGGGAAGACATCGAATATACCGCGGTAGACAAGGTAGCGCTCGTCAACAATGGTGGCATGGCTCTGTTTGACAGCTCCCGCTACCTCAAGGACAACCACAAGGTGAAGACCTGCCTAAACCACCTCCAACGATGATGTTTGTGAAGAACACCACAAATAATGTCACTGAGGTCCAGTATGTCCTTGCATAAGTTAAGGGTCATCCGGAAGGCACCCCGCATGTGCTAGGAAGAAGCAACCCCCATCCTCAACCTATACTTCGCGATCAGAAAGGAACATCTGGACAATCACGACCGCTTTTTCTGCGTCATCCCGCTGACTCTCATATGCCGCTTCTGTCGAGATATGTGCAATTTCATGTCCGGAGCTCAGCACAACGTTTCGCTGACCGGAAAAACACCGCCGACGCCATCTTCCGACATTAACGCAGCGGATCTTTGCAGGCCACGGATTCGAAGATTGCCCTCGGGATGCCGGCCGTGACTCAGGTGCTGCAAATCATCATACTTAATTTCATGTGAGGAGGGAAGAGTACCCTGTACTCAGTTAAGCGCATTGTCTTTGTCACGGAAGGAATCAATAATCGTGGCAGAGAACATCGTAATAAACACGGTTTGGGCAACAAATAGCCTTGCTTGACTCCACTGGTGACTGGAAATGATTCAGATGAGTCGCCGTCGTCCACGGCACGAGCGAGTATACCGTCATGGAATTGCCGAATCATATCGATGAGTTTCTTTGGCATGATCTTTAAAATGCCTCCACGGCTGACTGTATCAAAAACTTTTGTAAGGTCGATGAATGTCGTTTGCATGCATAAGTTCTGTTTTCTGACCTATATCTTGGAGCTAACGAGCTGACTGATTCCCATGCAGGACCCCTTAATCAATATGATACTCAAGGCGATTCCGAAAAATTCAGGTGTGGATGCCGGCTGACAGCATGGGATTGCCGCGATGGTTGTTGCAGGATTATCTATTACCTTTCTGCTTTTGCAAATCGACGATGAGGCATCCTTTTGCTCCTGGGGTATAGTTCCCCGATTTCGCATAGACTGGAATAGCCCAGTAACCTTTTGTACCGTGTGCTTTGTAGACTTCTGCTTGTATTGAATCTGCTCCAGCTGCTTTGCCATTTGACAGCAGGCCAGTTGCTTTCACAGTCAAAGTCAGCGTAGGAGGATTAGCAAGTGATATGTTGATTTTAACCTGGAGAAGTCGATCAGTTGCCTAATTAATATAGGTTACTGTTAATTGAGGATAGTGTTGAAGTGATCTGCTTTTCTTTGTCAATATGCTGTGTGGCGCTGTCAGCACTCAGCAATGGAGATGTTCATGAGGTCATTCCTGTCTACGTAGAACTGATTCTCATCTGCCTTAGTGCTCTGCCATGAATCTTGCAACTTTCTAATTCTGCATTTGGACAGTCCTCTTGGTGTTTTTGAAGGCTGAGTTTTTGGATGATGAAGTGCTGTCTTCTAAGCAGGCCTTCTGTAGCCGGTGTTTCTCATTCAGATGTCTCGGTATGGCAGCATCGTTTTTATTAAACCAGTTTGATGTTTGCGTGCGGTGGGACCGAGGGTTTGGGATGCTGTTGAGTGCACAGTCTCTGAAGGATGCTCTGATCTCGTCGACATTGACAGAATTTTTATCCTGTGGATCTAGTTGGCTGCACAGCTCTTCGACAAATGCCTGTTTCAGATTCCCATCTTTCAGTTTGGAAACATTAAGCTTTTGGAAACTTTCTACCGTGTGTTCGTCTGCTAGGCTGAATCTAGATGCTGAGCTTTTAGACCGTGAGCCTGTGGTCAATCCAGCATTCTTCTCTTCTCATGGCCTTCGTCACTCGGACATCCTCCTGTCTCTTCTCTTGACGATGATGTAGTCAATAAGATGTCATTGCTTGGAACGTGTGTAATCCAATAAGTATTCTTTCGGTATGGCAACATGATATGAAAGTTAGATAATAATGTTCCTAAATCAAATTTTTCAATTCAGGGTACATACATATTTACAAATAACGTTTATTCTTCCATAAACACCCACTCACCTCTTTATTTTGGGGAGGACAACTTTAAAAGTGTATGTAATTTTCAGACAATAATAATGATAATTAATAATACTAAAAGAAGGGCGATTATTATTATTATTATTAGTAGTAGTAGTAGTAGTAGCCCGATGTCTCTTATAACAATTAGTAATATATAAGGTAACCTTAGGATAGAAGATCACTGAACTCCTCTAAGATACAGTCAACATCTACGCCAGCCAAGGAATAAAATATAATTATCACACAATTATTAAAAACTAAATCTATATAAATCTAAAAAAATAAATGGATGACAACCGGCTGTGTGGAAAAGAACTGATATAACCTGCCAACCGAAATACCCTGCGAGTGGGTGCGGGATATATAAAAATACTGTATAACCCGCGCGATATATGCGTGAAAATACGCTAATGTTTTGGCCAAGTACACCAGAGGCATGGAACTTAAGTCTCTGGTTGCATATGTCAAGTGTCGATGTGATGCGAAGTGAATTGACGACTTTTAGCTAGCGGAGATGATAGTGTCAAGAAAAGCGTACAAGCAGTTTATTTAAAATACATACTTACTCTTTGCTTGGAATTACTATATTAAAAAAACTATTATAGTTCAAAACCCAAACCTATGGATGATCAACGAACATACACTTGGAAGGTATCCTTCAAATACGCCCACGAACAGGGTTATATATATATATATATATATATATATATATATATATATATATATATATATATATATATATATAATACTTGCTTGTGCTATAATGAATAAACAACATAAAAACCAGTCATGAAAATGTACCATCGTACAGATGATTTGACCCAGATTTCACATAAACATGACCTGAATTAACCTAAATACCTATGAGGAGAAAATATATCACGCGCTTATCATATGCGCCTGCCACAAAGGTCTTGGTTCTGGCTTAGATGCGTAATGTTATTTTTTTACCAGTCTCAACATAGATGCATGTCAAGGTCTCGGGGTTTACTCATTTGTTTTAGAGGAGAATAAACCACGTGGAAAAGCGTTGGACGGGAATAGTCTTTGATGCGGAATAGTCTTGTGCGAGAAATTTTTTAACATAACTTTAAATTTCAAAAGGGACGATCGAGCGGTAACTTTGATATCCATCCATTTGTAGTATTGGACGTGGGGCATTTGACATATTACAACAACAACAACACCACCAACAGTTTGAAATAGACGGTAGAGACAATTTTAGTACCAATTTTAGAGCCGCGATCAATCGGATTCTTGAAGTACATTAAATAGCATCTGCAATTACCTATAGTTACACTTATCTTTCTTACCCCTAGTACGATATGCTCTTTTGAACTATTGTTGAGGAATTATAATGATAATAATGAAATTCTAAACAGCGGAAAATGGACAAAAGAAAATAAGTTTGATATGCATTTTGTATGGGCTTGATTGTACACTGCTACCCCCGTCTTGTCATCCTGGGGGATGGAGTGATTTGGCTGTCTAATCGAGGTGACTGCATATAATTTATGGAAGTAAAATAGTACAGAACTTTCCAAAATTATCCCCTCTGTGAACCGGTCTTCTACGTAGACTGTCTTTAAATTCACCCGACTTTCCTCGCAGACTGGACATTCATATCGCTTCCATATATTGTATCTTGTTCTCGATCCGAGCAATTCATAATACATCTTGATGACATATAAAACGTTAGATATACAACAGACGGAGTGAAAAGTTTTATCCATGGGACCGAAAGATAGTGTAAAAGGAAATTATATATGAAGAAAGAATATCATCATACAGGTGCCAACCCCCATACCATCTCGATTAGGTGCGCATCCCTAAAAATAATGGAAGCTAGTTGTAAGTGTAAGCATTCACTAACTTGTATGATATCGCTTCCCTATATATTTATATATCTACATTCATACTCTTTCTCTCTCAAAAGACAATTAAATCGCAAATAATCCTAAATGTCGTATCACAAGTCCAAAACTATAGAATGTTCCAAAAAATTACAATAATCTTGAATGTGCTGATATATCAATAGTCTTGATGTATTCCAGTGATAAAATCCCGAATGTCTATGAACTAATTCACTGTAATCCCCAAGTAGCGTTTTAGTTCAAAACGTCAATGACCAGCTTCTAGTGCCAATGAATAATTTTATAAAAATGATTGCTCTCAAGTTATTTCTGAACACGGGAGTAAACGATTCCACAGAATGAACTTAAAAGAGGGTGAATAATTGTTTGCTTAAACCTCTTTATGTACAGTCTGTCGCCTGACCTATGACGCAGTAGTATTTTCTGGTTTTGTCCATTTTCTTTTCTACAGTTCCTACAGCCTTGTTGATATTTCTCAGGTACCAACTCATAACCCTTCAAGATATATTCCTTACCCACAATATTATCAGAACTTTGTGGCAGAGGCCGTGAATTGTAGACTTCATGAGGTTGCCAACAAGTAAACTCTCTTTGTCCTTTCAAGTTTTCTACAAGTTTTCAAAGTGGAGAAAGTATTCATCTACTTCATTTTTTTATAAAGGAGGTACCATCCTAATCTATCCTAATATTTCTGGTATCATTAAACCCTGTAAATGAGTATAAGGCGGGGAGGTGTAGGATGTGTGTGCTCCGCCCAACAGCTCTAATTCTTTTCATCTGTATTGCATTTCCCTTTGTTCTCTCTCTCTCTCTCTCTCTCTCTCTCTCTCTCTCTCTCTCTCTCTCTCTCTCTCCATTTGCCTCTCCTCTTTCTCGTTCTGAATATGAATTTCCGCCATTTGTCTCTGAAGCTGTAATTCTTCTAATTTTCTTACAAAACCAGAGACGGACCTACTAGTCAAACCCTATGTACTATCATCCCAAATTTAATTTCCCGCCAAATAATGAACCGTTCTTGAATTCACTAGATGTGAATCGTTTCTAATCAAGCATTCAATCAAATTCTAAACAAGTTCGTTTACTGAACATTCTATGCTCATAAACAAGGTTAGGCCTTGAACTCAGATTTTAGCAAATATCTTAAAAACGTGTTGCCATTGAAAAATCATCGGACCATATACAAAAGGGTTATAAGGTACTCACTCTGGTACGCCGTACACGAACATCTATCCCTTCTACTTATATATGTACACTTATGTATAAAAAGAGCCTTCCTGATTTTATATTATTTTAGTAGAGCTGGATACCAAGAAAACTTTTGTACCGCGGTATTTCTGAACGTACCGAGATACGTACCAGGATGTACCGCGGTATTTGTGAACATACAGCGATATGTACCACGGTATGCTATAATTCTGTTAGGGACCAACGCTTTAATGTTCTAGGATGGGGGCCTGACACTTTCTTCAAACATTTCAGTCTATCAGTTGCCGAAAATATATTGTTACGATTTATCTATTTAACTTGAAATAAAAGGAAGTATAATCGCAGATCTAAAACAAAAATCTCATCCCCACCCCGAAAATTAAATTTAGTGGACGTGTGAATTTACGTAAATTTCAAACAGAATACAACTGTTGTCCTGAAAATCTCATGGAATAGATTAATTTAACACATTAACATACACCTGTAAATAACTATAATCCGAAATTTATCCAAAATTTGAATCTGACAATAATATCTTTCACAACATCCCTTTTGGCTACCACTCTGATATACGTGAAACGTGTCAGAATGTCATTAAAGGACTTTTAAAAAAATAACAAAAAAAAAAAATGTATTGGCAGTATTCAAAATTAATTTGTGACAAATACAACTCTGTATTAGTAGTAGAAGTAGTAGTAGTAGTAGTAGTAGTAGTTTTAATATCAATTTCTCATGAAAAAATATTTTTCAATGAAAAGATGATATTTATATCATTCTAATTGTAACAAGATTATTCTGGAATTTCCGAACATTCCTTGTCGTCGGAAACTACCGATTTACCATTAGTGTGAAAAAGTAAGGTGTTACGTTTGACCGGGCGAAAAAAGTTACCGCTGTAATCCGAGATATCGGTCATACCGCGCACATCTAAATTTTAGCATTGACCTAAATACATTAAGAATTTGTCACGGTACCAAAGACCCAGTCTAATTTTGAAACCAGTGGTAGGATTAAGTTTTTCATGACACAATTAAGGTCCTGTTGGAATTTCCAACACCTTTCGTCCGTTTCTAGGTCTTGCCTCGTATTACAGCACGTTTGTGAGAGGTGGTCTAAACTTTTAGACAATATTTGTTTGGTCATAAATTCACGGTAGTCGCAGATCACTGCATTTATACGTTTTATAGGAATGAAAAATGCGAGTATTAGGCTATCCAGTTGGTCCTTGACCCTTCAGGAAGGTGATATGACAGTTGACTACATGCTGGAAAATTTCATGGAAATGCAGATGAGCTTAGTCGTGCAGAAAATGGCGAGGGTGGCTATTTGAATGGAGAAGACAAAGAGTACAGGGTACAAATGAATAAATTACATGCCATTAAATCAGGCTTATGGTCAGAAAGAGTGCGTGAATTGCAGGCGAAAGACAAATTTAAAACCAGTGATGAGTTTCTTGTGAAAATATCTGGCTGTCATGGCTACTGACTACGAACTGATAGTGTGTTATATCACCTATGACCATCATTGTCCAACAGAAGGTGGATACATGTAAGAAAACAGCAATAACTCATTTATTGACGAAGTAATGCACTGGCGTCATGATGACGTACCTGATGGACATCTTGGATTCAGTAAGACGTACCAAAAGTTGCAAGATATGTTCTACTGGGTTGGTTGTTTAAGGACATAAACTTTTGGGTCAGATCCTATGTAGATGATACCAGCAAGAAAATCCATATCCCCAAGGGCAAGAAGCCAGCCCCATTACTCCCGATACCCGTAGATGGACCTTCAGACCGTGTCGCCGTGGACGTTTTAGACCCGTTAACACCGAGTGTAAAAGTGAATTTTGTAGATGTCATTTTAATATATTGCAATTTTAATTTGATGCATACGGTTTTGTACCGAGTTAAATTTGTATCGTTTTTCAGGATGCTAGTACTTGTGTGCATCTGACTGGGACTAGTTTGATTCTTAATAAGGTTCCGTTTGATAACTATGTTAGGAGAGACTGGTCAGGGATGAAGATTGGGTTTTGTTTATCGAAATGGCCAAGAGTTGGAATGTTGAAGAAACAATGTAATTGTTGAAATATTTGCCATAAGTAGAAACTATGCAGAGATTGGTATATTAAGGTAGCGGGAAATGTAGAATTTTCCAAGTTGAAAGTGGAATATTCTTTATATCTGCTGACAGGTTAGACATAGTCACATCATTGATGAAATTTGACCTGGTATTCGCCATTTGATTGACACGACTATCCAAATCTTCCAACATGCATGTACATTCTTATATCAGGGGTCCAATAGTCACGTGATATCAACAATAAGCTCATTTTCAAAGTTCTTGTACGAAACAAATCGAAAACATAAATGAAAATCACCTATTGGTTGTAGAAAAACGAAAGAACACAAAATTCTCAACATATTTATTCCGAGAACAATGCCCAGAAACATGTCACTGTTGCAGTAACCTGGAGAATGCCAGATTCGTCAAGCAAAGAGCACAAGTCAATGCGGTAGTTACGTGATACAAAAAAAAAGAAACCACCGCTGACACGTGCTCTATGCTTGCTGAGTCTGACTTCTACCAGGATAAATAAATTGAGAATTAAGTGTGCATTCCGTTTTTTTTTTTTTTTTTTACATACAAACTTTACGTCACTTTCATTCACTATTTTTGAATTGTGTGTACAATATTGGAAATTGCATTATTGTTGATATCACATGACTGTTGCTCCTTTGGTGTCATGGAGATGTAAATTTGTGTATTTATTTGACTAGCAATGCAATGACGAGTCCAAATCAAATTTCATTAACGATGTAGTTTCGTCTCATCTGTCAGCGGATTAAAGAGATAACGAATATTCTGAGAAACGAAATTTTTGTTATCGATTTCATCCAGGTAAGGTAGCTAGTAAGTGGCTACCTATGCTGGCAACGTACGGTAGCGGCGAATTCCACCTTTTTGATAGGCATTTGGCTCTGACGCCAGACGCCAACATAAATGCTTAATATCATAAATGGAGTGCGAAGGGTCATGCAAAACTAGGACTAGTTTAACAGTAGTGAAGAATATTAGGTATGTGTATTAACAAAATAATTTACTTCCTGGCATCCATTTTCTCGCGCTAGTCTTATCTCTATTGTCGTTATAGTTAACATCAGCAAACTTTAAAATATCATTATCTCACAATTATTAAAAATCAATATAAATTTAAAAATAAACGGATGACTACCGGCTGTGTGGAAAAGAACTAATATAACCCGCCCACCGATATACCCCGAATGGGGGTGCGAGTATGTATAACCCGCGCGATATATGTCTGAAAAATACTAATGCTTTGGCTAGTCACACCAGAGATACGGCACTATAAGTCTCTGTTTACATATACCAAGTGTCGATGTGAAACAATGTGAATTGACGACCTTTAGCTGGTGGAAATGATATTGACATAATAAGCTTACACGCAAAGTTTGTTTAAAATACATACTTAGTTTTTGCTTTGAATTGCTATGTTAA